>CM076571.1:400257181-400344302 GCA_034641835.2 Pinus albicaulis
ATGGAATAGCAAAGCAAATAAAGGATTGAACAACAATTCTGAAATAGAACAGCAAGTCTAAAATGGAACAGCAATTGAATAACTAAGTCCCGCAGGTTGTAACCAAACTTAATCTATTAACTCAAATGCATTCTTTGCAATCAAATAACATTCTTTCACTCTAAAAGCAATTCACACAAATCACACTAATGGAACAGCAATAACTATTAATGAATTATGGAACAGTACTGATAAATCAGAAACGCGCACAACACGAACGTTTAGTATAACAGCTCTGTAACAAAACAGTAAGAACATGCAATTAACTCTTGAAAGGATTAATAACTTGATGCGGAGTCAACACACGATTCTATCTGTAAAAAACCTCAATGATTCAATCTTTAACAAAGCATGTAATATGAACTTATAAAGCATATCAAATTACCAAATAACAATGATAAACAAACCACACAAAAGTCAAGTCGTAATGGTACAGAAGCAAGTGTCCTTCGGGGCCGGGCCCTTAGCCTCCAAGGATACACCGCTTTAAGTTAATCCAGACGCAGAGATGAAATAATCACCAAGCTTTTATTAATGCATCGGTCAAAAATACATTGAACCAGTTCTCAACGAGACTCAATAATCAAAGTTGATGTTTTACAGAAAATTACATAAAAGCGTATCCTATCTATCAAGCTAACAGTGTTGTCCCTTTATATAAAGGTGATGGCGGAGATGTCCAAGTAACATGATAAATAAAGCAGCGATCCCTCAGGATCGAAGATCCTGAGGGATTCGCCAAACTGTTAATTCTTCATCCTTTCCTTTCTTTGGCGCCGAGCTGGTGTCTTCTCCTTCTTTTCCGAGCCGATTTGCTGTAATCTATTTAGCCTTGTTTGCATTCGGTTCTCGTTCAGAGGGACAGCAGTTATCTCGACTTTGTCCTTTCCTTTGGAACGGAAATTCCTCGTTTTCTCCTTTTCCTGTACAGAAAATAACCATTATCAGTGGCTAAGTCTTGCATATCAATTCTCACATGTTTTGTTATGGTTCCTTATTACTTTCCAAATTCATGATACAAAAAGGTTCACAAATTCTATTAAAAAGCCACTGAAATAGTCATCAAAAGCATACCCTCACATATCATGTTCAGATATTTTTTTTTTTTTATAGTGTACTTTTCCTTATTTATACACAAAGGGTGGTTCAACACTCCTTAAGAGTAGGAATGGTGGAAGAAGTCTTATTATCTCAATAGGAAGATATAAGCCCTTTGCTCTTATTCCTAAATAATAATCAAAGAAGGTTAAGGGAATCAGCATGATAAAGATAACCAATCAGGGCAAAATTAGTAGAACAATGACAACAAAAGATAAGAGAAAAAAATATGTCCTTCCTTTTGTCCTCTTACTAATGCAGAGCCTTATAAATATAGCGATTTATGATTTGCGGATTTCGGTATGTTGTGATTTTATATTCATTGCACAAGTACATAGCTGTATCTTAAAGACTAGAAAGAAGACGGGTAAGAAGCATCCTCAATTTAGATCAGCAAAAGGAATAAGCTGTTTCACAAGGAGAGAAAAAGTATGCTAGTGGTGTTCCTTTGGAAAAGAAACAACGACGGATGATAGAAAAAGGGACAGCAAAAAATGCAAATGCCGTTCCTTTGGGAAAAGGAACAGCAAAAATAAAAATACTATAAAAACACTCAAAATGCCATTCCTTTGAAAAAGGAACAACAGCAATAAAAGAACGTTGTTTCTTTGAAGAAAAAGGAACAGTGGTAACCAAAAGGAACAGCGGAAGATGTAACAATGCCGTTCCTTTGAAAAAGGAACAGCAGAGATCCCGAATGCTGTTCCTTTAGAAAAGGAACAGCAAAACAAGCAAAACCAACATCATACAAAAACACGCATATGCTATTTTTAGAAGAGCAAAAATCGAACTTTGTGAAAGAAAAGGAATAGAAAAAATGACAAGAAAATATTTAATTCAAACTTATGTACAAGAACCACTCAAAAAAACAAGAACTTATGTACAAATTGTAAAAAGAAATGAACCCTTAATGAATTACAGGTGAGGAAGATTTCTCTTCCTCTCCTAAGATCTCCATATCAGTGTCTCGACGTAGCTGCTGGCAGAAGGATTCCCGAGTGAGTGGTTTGCGATAGAGACGGACTCGGTGGCCATTTACTTTGAATGCATATCCAGAACCGTCAATGGTAATTAGAGTAAGGGTTCCGTTGTCATGCACCTTCTGGATTTCGTATGGTCCCAACCATCGAGTCTGAAGTTTTCCAGGGAAGTCCCGAAACCGAGAGTCGTATAACAGAGCCCAGTCTCCCTCGTGGAAGACTTTGTTTTTGATGAGCGCATCATGCCATTTAGCTCGCTGCTGTTGAATCAATGCTGTATTTTGTAGTGCAGAGAGCCTAATTTTGTCTAATTCATTGATCTGCTGTAGTCGATTGATTTGTGCCTCGCTTAGATCTAGGCCAACTTCCTGTGATGTCCGTAATGTTTGGATTTTGAATTCTATGGGAAAAATGGGTTGTTTTCCAAACACTAATTGATAAGGTGAGTAACCGGTGGTGCTCCTCCATGTGGTTCTATAGGCCCAGAGTGCTTCAGGTAGTCGGGTAGCCCAATCACGCCTATGTGACGCAATAGTTTTCGTTAGGATTGATTCTATTATCTTATTGCTACTTTCTACCTGCCCATTCGCCTGTGGGTGATATGGAGTAGTGATTTTATGCTGGACGTGATAATTGCTGAGTGTTGCAGCTAATTTATGCCCAACAAATTGTGGTCCTCCATCTGTAATTATTTCCCTAGGAAGGCCATAACGAACAAATAGATGGAACAGGAACTGTATGACAGAGTCCTCTGTGGCTCTTGGCAATGCTTCTGCCTCAACCCATTTGGTGACCTATTCTGTTGCCACCAAGATATATGTTTTCTGATTTGATGAGGGGTTGATGGGTCCAACGAAATCAAGAGCCCATCGCTCGAATGGTTCGATGACTAACTGTGGTTTCAGAGGCATCTCGTCGGCTTGACCAGGTCGTCCTGCTCGCTGGCAGCTGTCACAGGCTTGGACAAACTTCTTCGCATCTTTGAAGATCGTAGGCCAGTAATATCCTGTCTGCAATACTTTATGTCCAGTTCTACGCTCAGCGAAGTGCCCCCCACACGGTCCATCGTGACAGGCGTTTAGGATGTCAAAGATTTCATCCTTTCTAACACATCGCCTGATATGCATGTCTGCTCCTGTGTGAAACAAATAGCCTCCAATCCATGAAAATCGAGAACTTTTCTGAATAATCTGCTTGCGCTCATTAGGAGTTAAATGTTTTGGTAATTTACCTACTGCGAGGTAGTTGGCAACATCAGCATACCAGGGTGTTTGAATGGCAACAGCAAACAGGTGCTCATCCGGAAATTGATCTTTAACTGCTGCTGCATCACTTGATTTTGGTATTCTCGAAAGAAAATCGGCTACAGGGTTTTCTTTGCCAGGCCGGTCCTTGATTGTGATGTCGAATTCCTGTAATAAAATCAACCATCGAGTTACTCTGGCATTTGTGACAGGCTTATTTGCTAAATATTTTATAGCAGAATGGTCTGTATATAAGATAACAGGATAGCCTGTAATATAATGTCTAAATTTATTGACAACATGTATTACAGCTAGGAATTCTTTTTCAGTAACAGTGTAATTTAATTCAGCAGGGGATAAATTCTTGCTGATGTAATAGATGGCATATGGTTTTTTATCCTCTTCCTGCCCAAGGACTGCGCCAATAGCTATATCTGAGGCATCAGATGATATCTGGAACGGTAGGTCCCAGTTTGGTCCTCGAAGGACTGGGGCTGTGGATACGAGCTTCTTTAAATCCTCGAAAGCATGGTCACATTTTTCTGTCCAAAGAAAATCAACGTTACCGGTTAGTGCATATAAAGGAGCAGCAATGTGCGAATAATTCTCTATAAATCGTCTATAATAACCGGAAAATCCAAGAAAGCTGCGTACCTCTGTTTGAGTAGTAGGAGTGGGAATGAGCAAAAGTATTTGGATTTTGGCCGGGTCTACCTGAATGCTGGCTGCTGAAACATAATGTCCTAGGATAAGTCCTTCAGTCATCATCATGAAACATTTTTCGTGGCTTAAGCAAAGCCTGGTAGTAATGCAGCGTTGTAGGACTTTTTCTAGGGTGTCTAGTGCTGGATCAAAATCATCTCCATATCGTGTAAAGTCATCCATGTAAACTTCAAGTCCATCATTTATTAAATCTGCAAAAATGCTAAGGATAGCCCTTTGGAATGTGGCAGGAGCATTACATAGGCCAAAAGGTAGAACTCGATAGGCAAATGTTCCCTAGGGACAAGTAAAAGTAGTTTTATCCCGGTCTTCAGGGGCAATCTGAATCTGATTGTATCCACTGAAGCCATCCAGGAAAGAAAAGAATTTCTTTCCTGCTAAAGTATCTAATACTTGGTCTATGAATGGGAGAGGAAAATGATCTTTCTGTGTTGCCTTGTTTAGTTCCCTATAATCCACACAGATTCTCCATTTTCCATTCTTTTTTGGTACCACCACCAACGGAGAGACCCATTTACTATCAGAAATAGGATAGATAAAGTTGACATCTAAAAGTTTCTGAAGTTCAGCTTTTACCACATCCTTTAGATGAGGATTAAGTCTCCTTTGCGGCTGACGAACAGGTCTGGCGTATTTTTCCGTATAAATGTGGTGTGTACATAACTGGGGATCAATTCCTTTCATGTCAGGGTAATCCCATGCAAATGCTTCTTGATATTTCGTTAACAAATGGATGAGCTTAGTTTCTTGTTCAGGTGTGAGATTAGCATTGATGTTTAAAGTTTTTCCCGGTGCAATTTCCACAGTTTTACTATTTGCAACAGAAGTAACAGGTATCGTTTGGTCATGTGTATCTTTCAGAGGATCTTCCTCCAATTCATTATCAAATGCTGCTTCTATCATGTGACACTGTGTGCGAGATTCAGTTTGACTAATGAAATTATTAATGGCATCATCTTCTGTTTGGTCTTTAAAATCAAGTGCCTCTTGTATAGTTAATGGAGATCTCATGTTATCAGTAAGGTATGATACAGGATGCTTATTAGTTCTGATCATTGTGACACTTGGCTGCGCTGGAGGATATAGAACTAAATTTTTGCTATTCGGTCCTCTGGTTATGGTCATATTTCCCTGCCGGCAGCCAATGTAGGCATCGGCAGTGGCAAGCCAAGGTCTACCTAAAATTAGCGGATGTCCATCAAGTCGGGTTTTTGGATTAATTATCAGGAAATCGGTTGGATACTCCCAGGATTCTACAGAGACTATGACATCATGTAGAGTACCCTCTGGTCTAACCACAGATCGGTCGGCCAATTCTAACAGAGTAGAGGTGGGTTCTACAGATGTAATGCCGAGCTTTTGGCAAGTTGTGGTTGTTAAAATATTAATTGCAGCCCCTAGATCAACTAAGGCATTAGACAGGGTCTGACCATAAATTTGAACAGTTATAATTGGATTCCCGGGGTCTACATATTTAAGGGGTGTTTCTCTTCCAGACAATAGGTCAGATAAAGTACCGACTACTTGGACTCTTGGATTATTTGTTATATTCCTCCTTGGTTTCTTTATGCACAATTCTTTGATAGTTTTTGCGTATATGGGAATGTCTTGAATGGTTTGGAGGAATGGAATTTTTATGTACAGATTTTGTAATTCTCCCAGAATGTCAAAGTCAGGATATTGTATGGGTCGAGGTATGGCTAATCGTTCTGGGAACGGAGGAGAGGATGTGGTTGCTTGATTATGAGTTTGTTGCTTATTTACATCCTCTTGTTGTAACCGATGTTCTCTTGGTAACTGATCTTCAATATGAACTGTTTTATCTCCCTCAGTTTCAATTATACGTCCAGATCTTAACTGAAGGTCATTGCACTCCCTCAGGTCAGGTCCTATTTCTGGTGTTTCTATGATTTGAATAGATTGGACCTGTCTGTTATTTGGATTGGGATCGGGTTGGGCTGGGAGTTGCGGTCTCAGGTTAGACTGGGGATTTTGTTGTAAGGCCGGCAGAGTAGGTTGAGGGAGCGGAATAGTTCCAGCTGACTGGTACATCGGTCTTTGCCAGCTTGTCTGCCAGGGTGAGCTTTGTGAAGTAGGGGGAGTCCATTGTGAAGGATATGGGCCATTTTGCCAATATGGTGGAGTGTAATGGAAATTCGGCCAACCAGATTGGCTTGTTTGATTCAGCCATGGATTTGAAGAAGGAAACGATTGTGGTGACCAGTTTGAAAATGGGGGTTGAGATTGATTTTGCCACATACCATATTGTTGAGCATTATACTGTGGGGGTTGAAAAAAAGAAGTTGAGTCTGGAAACATACCAGGTTGTCTCGGCTGCCACTGGCGACGCTAGTTGATCGAGTTCACCGATTCTGGTTCTTCTTCTGCTTCCTTATATACCGCTTTCAATCCAGGAAGTGAGGGGCAGCTCTCCGTAAGGTGATCTTTTGTACAGATGGCGCATGTTTGGACTTTATCCAGTGGACACTCCTTGTGGCTATGTTTTTTTCTGCATCGGGGGTAGAAGATTGCCAAATTCTGTTCTGCCTCCAGCTGCTTCTGTTTAGCCTGCACAATATCAAGTTGTGTAGTTAGTGTCCCCGTAATATCAGTTTTAAAATTTTCTAATAAATTTCCAATTTCTGCACGTGTTACTCCTTCTGCTGATACTTTGTTATCTCTTGCAAACCGATCATATTCTGTCGGTTTTATTCTTGTGCTGCCTCTCGAACTCCTGATACATAAGTCAATGATGTCAACAAAATTCTCTTGATAAATGTCCCCTTTTCCCATAATGTTTAATGTTTCAATCCATTGTTCCTTCATACCCCTTATTAATGCAGTTTTTAACACATTATCAGGTAAAGGTAGCGATGCATAAGGAGATCTTTGTAGATTGTACTGAAAACGTTCCACATACTCTTCCAATGTTTCATTCGGTCTGGCTTACATTTGAAATATTTCGTCTTTTAATTCTCTAGACCTACAATAATCCTGATATTTTTTTAAGAAGGATTCTTTCATTTGATCCCAATTGTTGATAACCCCGCCACCTAGCCCCATAAACCATCTTAAAGCAGCCCCTTTTAATGTAGAGGGAAATAATTTCAATTTTTGGGGATCGGTGGTGTAATCGTACCCCCTACATAACACATCGAATTCGAATAGGAATGCATCCGGATCTTCCGATGTGAGTCCGTGAAATGTAGGGATATGCTGAAGAGGGATAGCTTTCATGGGTGCATTTGCTGCAGAATCCACTATAGGATATTGTAATGTAGAGGTTTGAGTAGTTGGCGGATTCTGAGCCATGGGATCGAATATATGCCAATAACCTTCTGGGATATCTAGGAGAGTATTCCTAGGTTGAGAGGGAACGGTTTTGATAGGGATAGTTTTAATAGCGCTTCCCTTATCTGGAATAATGAGAATACCAGGTGTCTGAGGAGATTGAATTCCTTCAACAATGATTTTCGCAGCACTCCCCTTATCTGGGCTATCTAATGGCTGATTTGTTCCAATAGGAGATTTTGGTTCCTTGGTTTCCCCTGTTTCTCCTTCTCCTTCACAAAAGTTGCTGGAATTCCCTTCCTGCAATAGTTGTGGAGTAGAATTTTCGATTTCTTGAAAGTCCTGCTCTTCAGTTTGACTATGCACCTCAGCACAGGCTACAGATGGTGATCCTGTGGCCTGAAGGGAACTAGTAGGCGGTTTAGAAATGTTTTTCCTGGGGCCTACTGATGGCTGAGATTCTGTGTTCTTATAGATTTTGTCTATGAAGGTCGTTCGGCCAAGGGTCACCGGCCCCTTAGCTTTTTCAGGTTTGGATGGGGGTTTGATGTTCTTTTCTAGTCTTTTCTGCTTAGTCATGCACTCAAATGAACTACCAACTTCTATTCAAACAAAGCAAAAAACAACTCTGTTAGGAAAGAGGACAGTGGAGCAGGGTTTTTACATGCTCCGCACGTAGGTTCTTACCTTCCGTTTTTAGGATCCAACTCCTCCCTAGCAGGCTCGTACACTACTCTAAAAAAAAGACAAATGGCTACACTCTTTCCCCAGCAACGGCGCCAAAATGTAGAGCTATAAAAAGGGTCTCTTTCACCTCTAGTTACCTCACATTAATATGTCAATCCGGGAGCGTTTTGTTATTACAAAGAGTGACTCAATCTGAGGCTATCACTTGTCAGAGTAATGCTAGTAGTACAGTGTTTAAGAAATACAAGAGTAAATGGATGCTTGTCTGTAACTAAATTACTTCAAATAATAAATCACACACTCAGAAAACTCAACAGCTTATCATTCAAGGGTTCGGCAGTGATAACCCATCCCTTCAGAAACTGATGGAAAGGAAAATAGAGCATAGACCCACGGGTCTGGGAGCTAGACAGTGACTGCCAATGCTCACTACAGCCTTAGATCATCTCTCACGCCAGAACAACAAATGCGAGTAAATGGAACATCAAATAAAGAATTGAACAGCAATTCTGAAATAGAACAGCAAATCTAAAATGGAACAGCAATTGAATAACTAAATCCCGCGAGTTGTAACCAAGCTTAATCTATTAACTCAAATGCACTCTTCGCAATCAAATAACATTCTTTCACTCTTAAGGTAAATCACGCAAAACACACTAATGGAACAGCAATGACTGTTGATGAATTATGGAGCAGCTCTAGTAAATCATAAACGCACACAACACGCTGGAATAATAATCTGATCAACCTTAATCAACAGGAATACGACTGTGCTTCCAAATAGAACACTATTATTTCTGAATCCAACGATTATGAAGAACACTACCTCAAACGAATGTATGACACGAATGTTCAGTATAACAGCTCTGTAACAGAACAGTAAGAACATGCAATTAACTCTTGAAAGGATTAATAACTTGATGCGGAGTCAACACACGATTCTATCTGTAAAAACCTCAATGACTCAATATTTAACAGAGCATGTAATATCAAATTATAAAGCATATCAAATTACCAAATAACAATGATAAACAAACCACACAGAAATCAAGTCGTAATGGTACAGAAGCAAGTGTCCTCCGGGGCCGGGCCCTTAGCCTCCAAGGATACACCGCTTTAAGTTAATCCAGACGCAAAGATGAAATAATCACCAAGCTTGTATTAATGCATCGGTCAAAAATACATTGAACCAGTTCTCAACGAGACTTAATAATCAAAGCTGATGTTTTACAGAAAATTACATAAAAGCGTATCTTCTATCTATCAAGCTAACAGTGCTGTCCCTTTATATAAAGGCGACGGCGGAGATGTCCAAGTAACATGATAAATAAAGCAGCGATCCCTCAGGATCGAAGATCCTGAGGGATTCGCCAAACTATTAATTCTTCATCCTTTCCTTTCTTTGGCGCCGAGCTGGTGTCTTCTCCTTCCTTTCCGAGCCGATTTGCTGTAATCTATTTAGCCTTGTTTGCATTCGGTTCACCTTCAGAGGGACAGCAGTTATCTCAACTTTGTCTCTTCCTTTGGAGCGGCAATTCCTCGTTTTCTCCTTTTCCTGTACAGAAAATAACCATTATCAGTGGTTAAGTCTATCAATTCTCACATGTTTTGTTATAGTTCCTTATTACTTTCCAAATTCATGATACAAAAAGGTTTACAAATTCTACTAAAAAGCCACTGAAATAATCATCAAAAGCATACCTTTTTAGTACTCCACACAGTGGCAGTAAGTCACTGGTAACATTTAGAGGCAGGTCGCAGGTCGCACTGCCCAGCCAGGTCACAGGTCGCAATCTCCTTTTGGGTCGCAAGGTAGTTCAACAGGCAGGCAGGCGAAGAGTCGGGAAGCCCAAAGGGCAAGTTGTGTTCTATAAAACCCCCTCCGAGGAAAATGTAAAGGACCTTTTTTGGAGACTCAAGAGCTATACAGCATTGTATTGAAAGATAAAACTCTTGTTCATATGAATACAGATACCTATTAAAACTCCTTTTGGATCTGATGTGTTTTGCTGTGCGAACACTATGAGTATTTCTTATACAGTTTCAAACATCTTTTGATTAATGAAGCTGCACTCTTAATGGAATCATTTATGCATTATGGTTTTTTGTACTTGTGTTAATGATGTTCAGTTATATTGCTTTCTTAATGGATGTTAATGACTTTTTTTAATAGCATCGTTTTATCTTTCAGGAAGTAAAGGGGCATATCACCATTAAGAACTATTTCTTTTGTGGTCAGAATAGCCTACAAGCATAACCCCAAAGATGTGTTGCTAACGACACCTCCTTCGGTGTGTATGCTTTATTAATTGTCTCGCTACCCATAGTGTGATATACAGGTTTAATGCATCAATAACATATCTTGTAATCGTGTGAATAAGTGTGTGTCCGCAGGTTCAATCGAGTTCTTTTGAGACCAAAGGGAAGGTGACTTAAGCGGTAGCCGGACCCACACCCCGGACGGGATCCCTATTCCAAACGGTTTAAGGTCTAATTGGGACTTTCTACCAGGGATATCCCCTACTGTTGGCTGGACATATTTTCCCGTCAACAGATTCATACTCTGGAAGACAGTCACTCAAGGTCTCCTCCCTTGGTGCATCTTCTTCCTCCATCCTTCTTGCAGTGAATGTGGGAAATAAACTATGCTGTGGATATGCATGTGTGGCTGAATGTCCACACCCATCATGTGAATATCTAGGTCTTGCTTCACTTTCAAACCCTCTTGGAATTTTTCTACACCTTTCCCTTTTCCTCTCCTTGATATCTTCCTTGATATTTTCCATAGTTTGGAAAAGAAGTTGGTAGATACTTTCTTCCTTTCTTTCTCCAAATAATGGAGTCATGCCTTTGTTTCTTCTATATAACTTCTCCTTTCTATGATAAGCTTCTCCTCCTAATGGCATAATGTCTTGAATGCACGGGCTGAGCCAAGATTATGCTCTGATACCACTGTAATATTCCAAAATGGAAATAGCAGCATTACAAGACATAATAATGTAAAACACAGCAATTCTAGACATGTCATAAGAGGGATCAATATGCAGCCATCATTTTATTAAGATATCAGCAACAATATACAAAAAAATCTTGAGTGATGCAAGAGCATCGTGCTTGATTTTCATTAAAATATTGTGTAATTAGGGGGTGATATATTTTTAATTATTTCATAAATTATTATGCTCATTTTTAATAAATTAAGAGAGAAAAATCTAAATGTGAGGATTATTATAAATATTCTCTTAATTAATTGAGAATATGGGTGGAGTTGAGTTGGATAGATAATTTAGGGATTAGGAGTTCCTTAAATGGAACATAGTTAAGTCAAATAAGGGATAAATATATTTTAGGATTTGGTTTAGATTTGTGTGGAGGAAATCATGGATTGGAGTTAATTCATAATTGTGTATAAATATGAATCTTGTGTGAGGATGGAGGTCAGAGTGAGGAATACAGAGAGAGATAGAGAGAAATAGTGTGAGAGTTTTTGAAAAGGCCGAGAGCCAAGAGGCCCACAAATGTAATATTCGGTCAATTAGTTTGAATCTGAATTTCATGTGTTATTATATACCAAGATTTTGCTTGTGTGGGCTCTCTCTTCTTTGTATATGTTTTGAGCTGATTTGAATGTGGTTTTTAATGAAGAATTTGATGAGATTTCCATATTAAGGAAACATCCACTCTATAATGTGCAAGGATCTATTTTATAGTAGCATCCCTGCATCATTTGGTATCAGAGCAGGAAAGATGCGTGTTCTACGTTTTTTTTTTACTCTGCATTACATCACACAATTTGAACGTAAAAGCAAATACTGAGATGGTAGACAGTGTAGATTGGAATGCTGGTAGGAGCACCGAGGCCGTGGATGTTGAACGCAGAGACTGAATGAAAATATTGTGGACCTGCGTTGGCAACTCTGCAAGTGCAAAGTCAATTCTGCATTCATGACTGTATTAACAGTGTTTGAAATTTCCAATTGAAGCAACGTGGAAGCGTCCAAAGCAGCAATTTCTCATTCATGTGGTAACGTTTCCCTTGAATTTGTATTTACGTTGCCAAGATTTTGAGGTTATGAGAGTATCACAGAAATTACAAACCATTGTTTGCATTATTGCATGAAGAGCGGCATCCATTTTCTTATGATGGTGGAGAGACCCAGATATGACTGAGTGCTGGAAATTGAGAAAGCATTGCAACAAAAATATTACATATTCTGTTTTGTGTAATCAGTGAATTTAATTCCATAGTTTGAAGTTAACACTGTGTATAAACAGTGAAGTGATATTCGCAAGTTGATGTCACAAATGAGCTTGAGATATCGATGGTTGCAGATACCATTTGAGACTTTACTGCAATTACAAATGGTGGACAATCGATTGCAGCGTGTTGTGTGTAGAGAAGTTAGGTGTAGAGTGATGTAGCTTCTACAGTTACAGTGGTGTATTGTGTGCATAGAGCATGGATTTCGATGCCTATTACACCAAGATCTTGAGCATGGAGCCATGAGCAGTGCATTGGAATTCGATTTGTAGCAGTATGGTCTCTTTTTAAGATTAAAATCAACTGCATAAGGGCAAAAATTTACTTTAAAAAGGTCATTTAAGATCTACCTTCAATTTTTTGAGGTGACTGTTCATGAGCCTACTCTAACTGTGCAAAGGAAAAATTGCAAAGAGATTTGATATTGATAATTAGAATGTGGTGATATCGATAATTAGAATTTGGTGTGAATACTAACGAGAGTAAGGTATTGAACATCAGAAACGAGAAGGATGAGCCCAAAATCATTGATTTTGCTGCCAAGACCATTGTCTAACAATATATTCGAGGGTTGTGATTCCAAGTGGAAGCGTGGAGTGTTGAAGAAAGAGACTTGGGAATAGTGAATTTTTGTGGCAACATAGAGGATATGAACATAACTTGGCGTGTGAAGGAAAATATCGAGGAATCTAGTGCTTTCCCAAAGTTGAAGATGTCCTAGATCTTAAATATTTGGGCCAGTAAATCATGTGTTAGGGAAATCTTAAGTGTCAATGTGGGATCTAGTGTTATGTTTCCTTCGATTAGAGAAGAGATATGCATGTGACTGCAGTGGTAAACCAAAGCCGATAAGAATATTCTTGGTGCCAAAGCTAGATCAGATCAAGCAGTGGCCGTGAAGCACATTCTTAAAGCCAAAATGAGTCAGAACTATTATGTAGTTGTGAGGCTTGAAAAAACAAGGGTTTTTGTGGAGGAGCAGTCTATGGAGATGTGAAGCATCTGCTATGAGATATTGATGTTAAGAAAGTGTTGTCAACCCACTGAAGTTTTTTTTGAAACTTTAAATTAATTTCTTGATTTAAATTGAGATGCATTGTTGAAAGGTTGTTGTTTAAATAACTGTCCAAGATGTGCAAGGAGTTGATTGGCCCTATGAAGCTGTGTGTGGTGGCTTGCAGTGTTGTTAAAGATTACTATTTATTGTTTTAGTCATCTATGAGCTGATTGGGGGATGTGCACAATAGAGAAGAAGAGCATTGGAGCTGTAATCCATTGAATTAAGAGTTGTGAGGGATCTATTCTATTAGGGACGTGGCTTTCAGAAGAGGTGAAGAGGAGTGGACCACTTGTCTCCCAAGATTGGTGAAGATTGCAGAAGACTAGCCAGAAAACTGTTAAGAGGATGAGCGTGTTGAAGAGGTTATGGTATGAAGGGCATGCGAATATTCACAGTGATAAAGATGGCACAGAAGAGTGAAATCCAGAGAGATGAAGTTGCGAAGAGGAGGTTTATTAAATAACCTTGAAGGGAGTATAAGGTATGATCATTCATTTCAAAGAGGTATTTTTGAATGTTGAAAATTAAATGGTTTATTTATTTTCACCATAAAATAAATCTTGGGAAAATAGTTTTCATTTCGATTTAAAGGCTTCAATATCATGTGAAGTGATAAAGGGAGATGATGTAATTGGTGACTTGTGATATTTTCTTAAGAATGGAGCATGAGAGAGAGTGAAGATTTTACATCATGAAAATGTATTAAGGGTGGATGTTCATTGGTGTTGTGGTGGATTAGTCGCATGGGTGTACGAAATCGCACTTGTTTAAAGAGTTTGGTCTACTCTTTAAACTATTGGTAACAGACAGAAAGTGGTGGAGCTCAAAAGCACACAATTCAGTGGAAAAAGTGTGCAAAAGTATGCTCAAAGTAAACTAAAACTAAAACACAAATATACAGAAGCTATCAAAGAGATTCAAAACGATAATAATACCAACGATGGCTCAAAGGAATCTTCTTATTAAACGTTTGAAATGGAGAAGAAATTTTACCCACTTGACAAAGGGCACCTAGGCAATGGCTCTAGGTCTCGATGCAAGGATGTTGCCTTCCAAGCTCTTCCTCTGATGCAGTCTCCCTCTCTATCTCTGTCGTGGTGGACTAGGATTTTTGGGTGGCCAACGATCAAGTCCTCTTCAGCTCTAGCTCCGGGTCACACACTACTGGTGTTGCTTGGGAAACTTTGGCCAGCATAACAATGTGATCACCATTTCTTCATATCTTGGTGGCTTTATATAGGGGAGTTTCAAATCCTCCTTCCCTCCCTTGGTACATGATGGATGTTGACCCAAGGGAGAGGTATGATTCCATTGTGTGCTCCAAATATTCCTTTGTGTGCTCACATAGTGTCTAAGGAGGCGTTGGTGGCTATCCTTAGGTGGCTTCATATAAGGAGTAACTATCCTTTTCTTGGTGTGGTCCCGAAAAGCGACATTTTGCCATTTCCATGAATGCACGCTTATTGGGCAAAAGGCGCGCAGAAGGCACTCTTCTTGAAGGATTAAGCATGCATTTTAGCATTTAAGACTAGTTCAAATCTGATTTTCTCAAAACCTTAGAGATTTTAAATACTTTCTTTATTCCATAATGTGTTCCTGCCTTATAAATCCTTAGGCTTGACATTAATTAATGTCATCTTCTACTATATGATTTTCCAGTGTTAACAATTGGTATATTTTATAACTTGAATTAAAGTCAAAATATCCACTATTGTAATTATTGGGTCAAGATTTGAAGTCAAATCAGAGGTTAAGGTCAAATGAAAATTTTGATAGCTTTAGTCAAGATTGAGTTATTGTACAAGAGGGTATATTTTCATCCAAGGTGAAGAGTTGATGTAAAGTCTGAAGTGAAAGAGTCTTAAATTAAGTCAAAGGTTTGAATGTAATTGGGTGCATGATTGGTAGAGCCCGAAACCCAAAGAGCTGGTCATTGTAACATAAGCATTACTGCAGTTGTTGTTTACAGCAAAGAGGAGCAAGAGGGTTGCTAGAGATGATTCCAAGACAGAGAACCAAAAGATAACAAGCACCGAAAGAGAGCTTGCATTGTTGGATAGAAAGTATGGAGGCTTGTTGAAAAGGGTATTCGAATGAAATCCACACGTGAACAGATGAAGTTCACAAAGGAGGAGAAGATGACTGGTGATAATCATTTTAGAGGTCTTGAGAAAGACCTCAACCGAAGAAAGAAGAAGGAAAATGGCATATGTAAGCAGTTGACTGATGAAGAGTATGAGCGGGAGAAAGTTGAGATAGCAGTTCACCTTGAATTATTGATGGAATTGTTGCAGAGAAACAAGAAATACCAGAGACCTAGTTGGACCGTGAGGAAGAAATTGAAGTGGCGGAGGCTACACGCAAAGAGGGAACAGTAGGTAAACATATAGTTGACAGAAGAGTTGAGGAATTTTGAGTAGATGATGAGTGTGGAATTGAGAGAACTCAGAGAGGATGAGTTGAAAATGGAAGTTTCCATTTCTGGCCCAGAACAGGGTGAAATTCTGGGTGAAGAGATCAATCATAAGGATCTCATGGACTATTGGAATAGTTCATAAGAATTGGAAGATATGTTGACAAGAGAAGCAGATGAGGCTATGAAGCCTTGTATTTTTAAATCTCATAGTTTATGTATGTTTGCAGGATGTGCGGAAGATGGTGGACAGTCTGGTGAAACTGTCACAGAGATGAATGAAACTCTTAAGGTGAAGTATGAAGGAGAACGCCTTTCAGAGGAGGAAGGTACTGATTTTTTGCAGCAGGAATAAATCATAAATGAATTCTTGTTTGGTGTAAAACATCCAGTTGAAGCTGTTATGGAGTAGAAGCATAATGAAAATTCCAAAGTGATATTCCAAGGAGGTAAACAAATGAATTTGTTTAATAAAATTGCTAACAGAATTTTGCAATGTGATGATACAGAGACCAAGATAACTTAGGAAGATTTCTAGAAGAAGAATGAAACTAGGAATGAAGGTTGTGATGAAATGCTGGAAATATTTCACATGGAAATAGAGTTCTTGGAACTTAAGGAACCTGAAGGGGAGATGAAGCTTGCAGAACTTAATACAAAAGATATTGTAGTTGCAGTGCATGATAGGGATGAATTTTTTTTAACATTTATAGAGTTGTGTGAATGTTATAACTTTTCAAATAATAATGTGACTATAGGTACATAAGGAAACATTAATAAATATATTGTTGAAATCAAAGAAATTGAGCAGAAAGTATTTGGAGATGAGATGAAAGATCAGGAGCAGCAAGAAAGTTATGTCCTTAGAGACATAAAGGAAACAGAAGCATTGAACCAGCAGAATAAAGATCAAAACAGCCAAAAATTCTAAAGAGGATTTATTGAAATCCCGAAGGTCTATGATGGGAGATTGGTGCTTGAAGCATCAAAAGAGGCCGAAAGGTCTTATCTTTTTAAAAATAATAGTTTTTTTATGGATGCAGGTATAGCACCGGATGAGAAATTTGTTACTATAGGAGAAATCAATGACTATAGTTGTGATCAAGAAGAAGTTCTTGATTATTCTTCATTTTAGAAAGTCAAGTGTTCAGCATAATTGGAGACGAAAGCATCAGACAAAGAGGAATTACTCCGAGGAATTGGTGAAAGAAATTGTTGGAGAGGTCGATGGAATGCGGTTGATAGAATGAGTGATGCTGATGTACAACCAGTTCGAGATTATTTCAGAGTTTGGAGACCAGAAGAATGGGTATCAGTGTTTCTACACGAGTAGGTAATTCCCGAAATAAATATGATGTTGCATGGAAAAGCGAGAGTTAAATTCGATAGTATTCTAAAAATACTATTATGGGAATCATGTGATGAATTACAAAATGGAGTTGATACTTTAAAGGACCAACGGTAGAACAGAGTTTGGAATCTTGGAGGGAGAAATTTATTGCGATGTGTGGCTATCACATTATTACAGAAAAGTGACAGACCTCATAGACAGGGGTCCATGGAAACTTCTATACATGGGGATTCTGATGTAGGAGCATCTTGCTTGATTTTCATTAAAATACTGTGTAATTTTTTTCTAAGTAAAAGTAATCTATTAACAGAGAAAATTATTTACAGCAGGCCAAAGCCAGATCCTTGCCCAGTGTAGTGGCATTTTGAACAAAAAACCAGTGATGAACACTGCCCTTCAGGAGGGAAACCAGTGTTGAGTAGTTTTCAAGAATCCCACGTAGGGGAGACATGGAGTTCTGATTTTGGATATCATAGTTGACAAAAACTGAAACATAAACATCATGACAAACAGGAGCAAGCCCTGAAGTAAGGGCCGAGACAGTGCACGAAAAACAGATAGAGAGGGTGGTGCTACTCATCAGGAGCTTCTTCAATGACCCTGCACCAGAATTCATCTGGTTCCCCATCGTCCTTGTACAGGTATGCAATAGAATGGATCACCTTCCCGATTGTAGAAGGAACCTGCACCACGCTCTCTTGACCCTCAGCATTCTGCGCCTCGCTCATTTGACCTTCAGCAGTCTGCATCTCGCTCGCTTGACCTCCAGCCTTCAACATCTCTCTCGCTTGTCCTTCATGCGCAGTGTTCACCTTCGGCTGTCCCTGCGGGGCCAAGCTGCACCAGAGATCCCCGTCAGCCTTGAGAAGGTCATCAAAGGATGTTATCACCTTCCTTGGCGATGGAGGATTGGTCTGCTCTGCACTTGCTTGCCCAATGTCGTTTTTCACCACGTCCTGCTACACACTAGGCTGTCCAGCCAAGCCCTTGCTTACGTTGTCCTGAGTGGCCTTGCCCTCCATATCCTACAAGTCCATGCTATCTTTGAGCTTCTTGCCAACATTCTGCCCCGAAGACTGAGCCCCCGCATTGCTGCATTCCGCCCAGCCAGAGCAGGGAGTCAGTTCTTGAGGTTCTTCCTAAAAGACGTTCGTGATGGAGGCCGTCACTCTGGGACGATTAAGAGAGCTGTTAAATGAAAAATGCATAGTTTGGGGATGAGCAGGAGGAATCAGAGGATTGGGGGAACGAAAGCGGCGTCCTGAGCAGAGAAGGCGACCTCTATGTGCACTAGAAAGGCTATCACAGTGTGATGAAGACGCAGAGGAGGTGCTGGAGGTGGTGAGGGAACGCCGAATCTGGCTTCTAGTAGAACCTCTCCTGCAACGCATTCTATGCCTGAGACGCGGCATATCCGCAGACTAGACAACTGTGTGAGGAGGCGAAGGATGGAGAGAAGACAGTGGCGTTTGAGGAGGCAAAGTAACCGTAGCAAGCATGCAAGAGCCTACTAGAGATTAGTGGAGGCTATCTCCCAACTCCAAACAGCAATTGAGACTGCTTCTCTTGCCAGTCACAGTGCGTGCTAAAGAAAGCCCAGCATCCGGGGTGCAACACAGATTTATAGGCAGGGGATTTCTGCTTGAACCATAGCCTCGCTCCATTCTTTCAACCCAATATATTGTGCAGCAGTGATTCCTTTGCAATAAACCTTCATAAATTTGAATAGAAGACAAAGCCATGTCACTGCGTGCGAAATGGTATCAAGGAACGGAGGCGAGGTTGTAATGAGCGCCAGGATTTAATTGCATTAAACTCTGGAAAATCCAATTTATGAGCCGAATGACAGCTTCAAGGCAGGTAGGCATGTGGCTTCCCCTCATGCTACCCTCCCATCCCATCACCTTAAACCTCTTCATCGTCACCCGCATCTGGGACTTCTACTTCACTTTGGACCAGCGTTTGGAATTTATGTCTTTGATCATCATTGTGAATTATTTCGAGAGTACCTGTAAGAAGGTTGTGTTTATTGTCTACTCCTAAGTTGGCCAGTAAATCAGCAACTTTGTTTCCCTCCCTTCTGATATGCTTGAAGAGGAGAGCTCTATTGTTGATGAGCCATTGCTCGATGTCCTCCAAACGTGCCTCAAGTCTCCAATTGTTGGCAATTTTGTGCGCATGAGACCCATTGAGGAGCTGAGTGGCTAGGTTGATAAGAATTTGAGAATCCCCTTCAATCTCTAGAGGATGCAACCCAAGATGTTGCGAAAGGAGAAGTCCCTGCCAAAGACCTTCCAGCTCAGCCGAATTGTTTGTGTCCCATCCAAGGTTCCCCATGTAGATAGCTATGAGTTTGCCTTTGTGATCTCTGATTATGCCCCCGAAGCCCACTTTTCCTGGATTCCCTTTAGAAGCGCCATCAAAGTTAAGTTTGAAGGTGTTCTCTGGAGGAGGGATCCAAGAGCTCTTGGTGTAATCAGTTCTAGGGATTTTGTGCACTAGCTCTCGAGGGTGAAGCTAAATTCCCCAATTTTCCCAGATGGCTCTTTCTTTTGCTAGAGTTGGATAGTCATTTGTGTCCCAGGAATGCAGAGCTAGGGTCTCAGTAAGATTGAGACAAAAGTTCCTCCAAATGATGTCTAGAGGAGTTTTTTTATCCTTGAAGATGCATTTATTTCTCTCCTTCCAGATTGTCCAGAGGAGTAGACCTAGGATTATTCTCCAGATTTGGTTTAGGATTTCACTTCTGTAGGGATTCTTATGCCAATTCCTGATAGATCTGATGATATCTGCGGAGGGACGACAGTTTTGTTGGCATCGAACGCTGACTTTTTCCCATAATTGATTGGCCAGAGAGCAAGAGTATAGGAGTTGCTGCTGAGTTTCCTCATGAGTACAGCAGTTAGGGCAGATTGAGGGGCCATGAAAGCTTCTTTTCCTCAAGTTGTCCCAAGTGAGGATTCTTTGATGCCCAAAGAGCCAGAGAAATAATGAAATTTTGGGCCAAACCCCCGAGCTCCAAATTCTATTCCATAGGGGATCTTTAGGCGCAGGATCGTTACTTATAATTTTGTAGGCTTCCTGGGTAGAGAAGGAACCTTTTGGCGTGTATCCCCATCTGAGAATGTCCCTACTGTATGAAGTTCTAATACACCGGTTTTTGAGTTCAGAATTTAAGGCTGCCTTGGTCTGTTCATCAATGTTCCTTGTGATCCTTTCAGCCTGTTTCCACTATCTATAACCCTGCGTTGCATTGTCTATCCAATGTTGTTGAACTGTATCCATTTTCTGCCGATCCCATTCCAATCCAGGAGGCGGTCTGTAGGTGTTAGTGAGTTTTTGGAATTGATCCCAGGAATCCGTCCAGAATCTGGCAGTACTACCATCCCTTAATTCCCAAAAACTGTGTTGTTGAATAAGCAAGTAATGTTGTTTGGCTGCATTCCAAATGAGTGAGCCTTTCTCCATTGGAGTGAATCTGATAAGTTCTTATTGTGGTCTGTGGTTGGCATACTGGGCTGTCCAGATGATTTTCCAGGGCTTATTAAGGGCTGTGAGCCAACTCCACCATATTTTGGCACCCATTATGGCATTGCTGTGAGTTGGATCACGCAATCCTGTTCCTCCTTGTTCCTTTGGCTTGCAAACCATTGAACATTTGACCAGAGCCCATTTACGATTTGTGCCTTTGGATCCCCATAGGAAGTCCCACTGTAGGGATTTAATTCTTTTGAGAAACCATTTTGGCGCTGCCAAGATAGAGAAAAGGTACAGAGGCATAGCCTGTAACACTGCTTTGATTAGGACCACTCTACTTGCGATGTTCAGAGTTCTGTGAGTCCAAGAAGAGAGGTGAGCTTCAAGTTTTTCAAGGAGCTCTTTCCATGAGGTGTGCTTTAAGGCAGAGGCAATTAAGGGGGCGCCCAAGTATTTAGAGGGGAGGGTGGCAATGGAGAAACCAAGGATGTGGGCGATAGCCCTTTGAGTGAAGGGAGGGGTATGAAAGAAGAAGAGCTGGGATTTAGCAGTATTGATGCACGCTCCCAAGGCAGCCGAGAAGTCATTCAAAAGGGATTTAATTCAGGAGGCTTCATGCACGGAAGGGTAACCAAACACCATATTGTCATCCACAGACTGCTGGTGAGTTAAGGCAGGGGAATTGTGAACTGAGAGGCCTCATATATGCTGGGATCGGAGGGCATTTTTAAGATGTCGCCCCAAGCCTTTCGCCATTAAGAAAAAAAGGAAAGGGGACATAGGGTCCCCCTATCTGATTCCTCTAGAGGGGCTAAAGGGACGCGAGGGAATTCCATTAATGAGGATTGAGAAGAAGGAGGAGGAGATACGATTAGAGACCTAGCGAATCCAAGTGGGGGAAAAACCAAAAGCAGATAACACTTTCTGAATGTACATCCAGCTTAATCTATCAAAAGCTTTTGAGAGGTAAATCTTGAGAATCATACATGCCTGTTTGGTGTCCTTGAGGGAGTGTATGATTTCATGTGTGAGGATGATGCCATCCAAAATTTGCCTTCCTTCAACATAACCAGCTTGCTCAGGCGAGATGAGTAGGGGCAGAAGCGGTTTCAGTCTGTTGGCGATGACTTTAGAAATAACTTTGTAGATGACATTTCATAAGGTGATTGGGCGGAATTTTTCCAGCGTGCTGGAAGCTTCTTCTTTGGGGATTAGAGCAATAAAGGTCGCGTTCAAGGAGGGGAGAAGCCAATGCATTGAGCACGATTCCTCCACCACCATCCAGACCTCCTCTTTGATCAAATCCAAAAATTTGTGAAAGAAGGTGGTCGTAAAGCCATCCAGACCAGGAGCCTTTCCATCTTTGAGCTGCTTCATGGCCATATCCACCTCCAGACGCAAGACCGGGCGAAGTAGAAGTTGATTATTCTTGTCGATTACTAACTTTGGAATATTCTGAGTGATTTTGTCGATGGCCGGCAATCCGTCCTGAAGAGGTTCTTGGTGCACAGTGTGGAAGTGGTTGATGAACTCCTGCTCGATCTCTGCATGATCTTCCACTTTTCCCCCCTCCTGATTCTTAATAAATGAGATTGTATTGTGCATTCGTCTTTGAATCATAGATCTATGGAATAATTTAGTGTTTCTTTCGCCCTCCTTTAGCCATCTGATTCGAGATTTCTGCCTCCATAGAATTTCTTCCTGCTTTGATCTTTCCTCCAGCTGAGTTTGAAGTTGCTTTTCCTGCTCCAAAGTTCGTTCCATGTAGCCTTCTGTGATAATTTGTTGCTGGAGAGCCTTCATTTCTTTGTGTAGATTCTACTGTGCCTGAAAGATATTGCCAAAAGTGGAATGATTCCAACTCTTGATGTGCCCTTTTAGGAATTTGAGCTTTTGTTGGAACTGGAACATTTTGGACCCTTCTGGCAGCGTGAAGCTCTTCCACAGCGAGCTGATGAGGTCATTGAAAGCGTGGTGATTGAACCAGAAGGCTTCAAAACGAAAGGGGCAGCACGTAGAGTTACCCGGCCTTTGCCATTGAAGTGAAATCGGCCAATGGTCAGAACCGGTGAGAGGGAGGATATCAGATGCGATGTCACCTCCCAAATAGACTGCATTATCTAAAATTAGAAATATGTATAACTTAGAGGCTATGTGCTGCTGACCCGTCCTACAATTACTCTAGGTAAAAGTACCATTGCTAAATTGCATATCAATCAGCTGGTGGTCTTCTATGAAGTCTTTGAAAAGGCTGCTTTCTAGCTCTAGCTTGGCCCTGCCCCCCATCTTTTCCTCCAACTTGGTAATCATGTTAAAGTCACTTCCTAAAATCCAGAGGGGATGGATTCTCTCATAGTTGAGCGCTCCTATGGTTTCCAGAAGAGTAGTTTTGCTGGCGCCGTCCTGAGGGAAATAGACGTTTGTGAGGTGACCATGTATGTTGGTACCTATGATGTGAAAAGTTGTTTGTATTATGTAGTGGGAAGCATGGAAATCTGAGAGAGAGATGGCATGAGTATTCCAGGCAATGGCCAGCCCTCCAGAAGCTCCCGAGGCATCCACAGCTACTGATTGACAACCAGGCCAAGCTTTTGAGAGAATGTTGCCTAGAGTGCTACTGTTACATTTAGTTTCTTGCATGAAAAATATCCGAGGCTGCTCCTGCTTTACCATGTTTTTTATCATTCTGAGTTTCCCGGGACTGTTAAGTCCTCTTAGGTTCCATGAAGTGAGCTTCATGATTCACTATTTGGGAGAGGCTTGTAGTACTTTGTCAGCTTTGCATATCTACCGGAGTCAACCAGGATTTTTCCCACTGTGATTGTTCTTTCCAGATCTGTTTTCCTTCCCCTCTTCTTGGAGTCTTTTGGGGTTTGATTTCCATCCCACCTACTTCCTGGTTGGATTCCCAGTTCTTTCTGTCGGAAAGCTCTGGAGATAATAACTTCCAGCGTGTCTATCTGATGCTCTTGAATCTTGTAAAATTCTTTTCTCCGGCACGCTTGTTCGAGCTCAAGGATGTCAAGACCTCTTAGATCAATGCTTTCCGGTTCTTCATCCATGTTTTGGGATTGACTACTTTCTGCATCAGGTTGATTGGGTAAGCAGTCCACATCCATTCCGTTTGGTTTCCAATCTGGGTCTTTAAAAGGAGCATCCAATAGACCAATCTGAATCCCCTTGGATGGAGGATTAGGAGGAGAATTAGGTGGAGGGTGGGGCGAGGTCGATTTGACTGCTTGGGGTGCATTTGGGTCAGCTTGAGGGGAGATTTCCATAGCAGTATCTAAGGCTTCAAAGCTGTTGCTAGTAGAAGGCATGGAATTAGCGGTTGAGATGGGTTTTTTCCCATTGGAAGGTTTCTTATGGGACCTCCTTCGGCTGGTAACTTTGGTAAACCCTTCAGGAGTAGAAGTTTCCGAGTGGTCTGTGGTCGATGGCTTAGCATTGAGTGGGCAATCCCTGAAGAGATGCCCATGAATGTGACATCTACGACAGCAGAAGGGAACATGTTCAAAGTCTAAGGGTTTGATCCATTCAAAATCATCGTGGTATAGGCTTACCGAATCAGGGAGAGCTTGGTCCAGGCGCATGTAGACACAGATGCGAGCATAAGAGGTGTAATGACGCAGCTTCGTTTCCTCCATGATTTTTATGAACTCCCCCAGCCCCTTGCCAATGTCTTTAAGGGATTCTTCATCCCAGTACTCCAAAGGGAGCAAGTACATCCTGATCCAAACCGGTGCCCAACTGAAATCTTCCTTATCTGGGTTGAACCTTTCCAATCCATCCTTGCTGCGCTTTTTCAGTAGGCCAGAAGCCAATAAATTTACCAATGAGTGCGTGATCCCTCATAAACTGGATTTGCCCATTAATCGTGTGGCTTGGAAGCTTAATTTTAGGTCTTTCCACTGCAATCGGTTTGTAGGTAGTGGACTTCACTGTGGGGGAATCTTTTTGCCCCGGGCCTTCGTCCTGTGCTGCATTGTTCTTTTCATTTGTGACTTTTGGCATATCGTGCGACCATTTGTCCTGTGCTTCAGGAAGCATTTGATCCGATGCTGAGTTCATGGAAGGTTCCATGGATGAGGGTATGTTGTTACCTGAGGGGGAAGACTGTGCACCCCCCCCCCCCCCCCGAAGGGCCTGTCATGGCAGGTGGACCAATGCCAGTTCGCGTTGATCCAAAGAGAGAGGGCCAGGGGTAAGAAGAAGGCTTACAATGTCAGTCGGCGCAGTTGCAGGGGGTGAGCGGGAACCCTACCAAAGCGCATGGTTCACCCAAAATTCCCCACTCTTCAAAATCGCTGCACACTCAAAAAATATTGTGTAATTAGGGGGTGATATCTTTTTAATTATTTCATAAATTATTATGCTCATTTTTAATAAATTAAGATAGAAAAGTATGAATGTGAGGATTATTGTAAATATTCTCTTAATTAATTGAGAATATGGGTGGAGTTGAGTTGGATAGATAATTTAGGGATAAGGAGTTCCTTAAATGGAACTTAGTTGAGTCAAATAAGGGATAAAGATATTTTAGGATTTGGTTGAGATTTGCGTGGAGGAAGTCATGGATTGAAGTTAATTCATAATTGTGTATAAATATGAAGCTTGTGTGAGGATGGAGAATAGAGTGAGGAATACAGATAGTGATAGAGAGAAACGCTGTGAGAGTTTTTGAAAAGGGCGAGAGCTGAGAGGCCCACAAATGTAATATTTGGGCAATTGGTTTGACTCTAAATTTTGTGTGCTATTATATACCAGTATTTTGTTTGCATGGGCTCTCTCTTCTTTGTATATGTCTTGAGATGAATTGAATGTGGTTTTTAATGACGAATTTGATGAGGTTTCCATGTTAAGGAAACATCCACTCTATAATGCGCAATTATCTGTTTTATAGCAGAATCCCTGCATCATTGAGGGTCAAGCCACTCAAGCAATAAGAACAAGCCTCCAATGATCAGAACAATCAGCACATGAGTTGTTGCAACTGTATAGAATGTCGGAGAGCAGTGACAACGTTGTCTATATCAGTGTAGTTGCTGCTGTAAACATACATAAATGAAATATGGCTGATAGATACAAAAGAAATGCCCAGAAAAGAAGATGTGGGCTCTAATACAAGATTTCTAGCCAACCTGGAAAAGATTGCTAGAAATACCAAGAAAATATACAATGTGACAAATAACCCTGGGGTTAATATGCCACTGCAAACTAGAATTGAAATAGAATGAGGCTATGACAGATTTGAAATGATAATGTCCTCCTCCAATGGTATATCTCAATAGAAGGTTGATCCCTCTGTTAAAAAATAGACCCTCCTGATGAGCTCAATGAACCCTCCCAGCAACTACCTCTAAAAATGACGTAGTTCTGATTTGTGACTACGCTGTTAGGGATGGTAGATGGTTGGCCTAATGCCAAATATGTAGAAATATTCCCAGGAGCCCTCCTTGCTAATCCTCCAATGGATAGGCTACCTCTCCACTGAAAAACAAGCCCGTAAATGGCTCTATGTGATCCTCCTTTGCTGCACCCTGTAACGCAACCCAACTCTAAACAGAAACTGCGCTATAGCTGAAGGAGGTAGCTTAGCCATAATGTCGAAATGAGGAAATGCAGCCCAAAGAACCTCTCCTTCCCTGAGGATGAGGTAGGGATTCCCGATCAGGAACACCCTTGTGCTAAACAGCAAAACAACCCTGCTAAACAACAAAAGGATGCAAAGTCTAAACAGACCAATATCAAATGATAATCTAAAACATGAATAACAATGGCTGCCATTCCCTCCATATATAGTCTGTGAGCCTTCTCACATTGGGTCCCATCCATACTTGCCACTAAGCTCATGCAAGTTTTCCTCCACTAAAACTGCACTGCCTTATCATGAATGCCACTCCTCCATGACAGCGCTGTTGACTTGATCAAAGTTGACCTATTCAACATGTATTCCCTCCAATTAACACCCAATGGTGCTTAATCCAACTGCTTATTCTTGCTCCTTTCACATTAGAAGTTTTATTATCTATTTCGACTTTGAGTTTCTCCTTTACCCTTGGATTTAGACGGTAAGGTCTATGCTTCACTGGTTTTGCGTCGGGCTTCAAGATTATTCGCATTCCCCCCATGTCCCATTTTATTCCCTTTAGCTCCGCTACTGAGGATGGGAATAAGTCTTCATATTTCTATAAAAGGTAAAAGATCTCCTTGGTCGTTTTTGTATCCCAGTTGTTTCCAATGGATGCTATCTTGGGTTTCTCTGTGGTTCCAATCACTTTCTTGGTCCTCAAGGGTAGCAAATGTAGTCCTTCTGTTGTAGGTTCTTTTTGTATATCCCTCTCCCCTTATTTCTCTTCAAAGTATAAGTGTCAGAGATTCTATAGATCATCGTCATCCATCTCATTGTCTATTCGTTTGCATGCTATTGATTGTTTGATACTCTGCTCCGAGAGCGGTTTCTCTTTGTCTTCTTGAATTTATGGAAAAAATAGGATTCTTTTGATGGCTTGTAGTGCCTGTGTAACTGGTCGTAACTTCAAAAGAAAAGCTTTGCATAAAATTTTCCGTAACTGCTTTCCAGGTGCCAACTCCTCTCTTCTTTTCTTTGGTTAAGTACCAGGCCTGTGGAATTGTCTAGTGAATGTATAAAATTGTGCATCCACAACCATTCTGGATACCCTGCTTTCTTCCAGATGTACTCACAATTCTCTAAATGCTTCGTGGGGTCAGAATCCCATTGGTACTTCTCAATTAATTGTGGTCCTGCATCTTCTTTGAATCTGGCTCTTAGTGCTATTGAAATATCTTCCCATTTCATAAGTGAGTTGCGATGGTTGCACCACCATCTCACCGACGTGGATTGTAGGGCCACATCCATAAGAGGGACTCTATGTTCTATTGGTACTTTCTCTTCTACTTTTGCAAAAAATGTATTTACAACATTCATATTTGATAGAGTCGGATATCCTCTTACCTCAGCTCTAATCCAGTTGACTCCTCAGATATTAGCACATATTCTTGTATTAGTCTTGTAACCTCCCTACTGCAAATCATCCCAAGCTATTTCCAAGCCCAAGTTTGAACTCTGAATGCCTCTCCAGCTTACGGTCCCTCCTGCTGTCGGATTGATATAGTCTTCTCTCTTCCCTGTCGTCATCTGGTAAAGATGATTGAGAAGTTGAGCTTCTTCCCCTTTTTCAAAAGTTTCTGTATATCGAGGTCCTTGATATGGGTCAAGTGGCTGAGTGACCCTAACTTCCCCGTCTTCAAATATCATCAGTTCCTTTTTCAAGTTTATCACTACATAGTTCTCAAAAGCCCAATCTATCCCTAACAATGCAGGATATGGATCCTTATCCCCATGATATATATCACTTCAAAATTTGTTTATGTTTTCAATCCTACCACGTCAACCTCGACCTCTTCTAGCCTTCCTATGGGCATAATGCAGTACTAATTTACCATGCGGAGCTGTATTGATAAGTATGTCAACTTCGGCCTCCCCAATACTTCCCATGTCTTTCTTGGTAGAATGTTGACATCTGATCCTAGGTCGAACATGGTGTCTTTGATTTGGAATCCTGCGACTTGAGTATTCATGCAGAATTCCTTTTCCATTCTTCTCTTATTTATTTTGATCCTCCTTATGTATTTCTGGGTTGAATCTCTTGACTCTTCTGGTTCTGCGCTTTCCTGCACCACCATCTCCAAATTTTGATTTAGTTGTTCCAACATTGGTGCATTGGTTACAATTTTCAAAAATAGTCGAAACCATTCCTCAATCATTGTACTAGTATGGGTCTGCTTCTATTTTTCTATAGTCAGCTCTGGAAGCTCAATGCCTTTGCTCCCCCTGATTTGGGAAAATGTTTCCACTAGCTCCGTAAAATATTGCTTCTGTTTATCTGGTTTGAAGATGGGTTTTGGAGATGTTGGCTTGATCATCTTTATTGGGTCTATATTCTGTGCATCCTCCCCTGTTCTCCCCCCCCCCCCGAGTTACTGTGGCTACATTTTGCATAGTCTGAGCCTCTACTCTTCTTGGTTCTGCATTCACCAGATTCGCTCCTCCCTGTCTGGCTCTTTCATCCCACCTCTTAATTAATTCTAAACAGTCTTCAGTTGCGTGTGTATTGACTTTGCACTGAGAGCACCATGGTCTTCTGGGTAGCATACATTCTCTTGCTACATGTCCTTCTTGATCACAATTGTAGCACCTTACTAGTCCCCTTCCTCCAGCTCTGCCTCCTCTCATTCCTCCTCCTCGTCCCCTTGGAGCCTCATTCACTCTATAAGATGGTTTGTCCAATCGTTTTTCCAGTGCATCAAGGGCTCTACATTGCTCTGTATTATGCGTTGTGGAAGCACAAAACTCACAATATATATTGTTTGGAACATTGGATTACTTCTGCAAAATTGTGCATAGTCGTGGAGGATGACACATGCTTTTGCATATTTCGCAGTATTCGATTGCGGTCTGATTTTGTTGGGCGGGGAACCCTGGAAAGTGAGGTTGAGGTTGGTATAATCCTTGAGTGTTTATTTGCACAACTCCAGCAACTGGTGGAGTCCCTTGTGTTCCTGCTGCTGAAGCTCCTGCATTCTGACCTCGCAACCTCAGACATTCTATGGCCACGTGTCCCTCCATCAGGCAATGAGTGCACCACACATTGGGCCTTGCAGGTCGTATCAGCTAAATCTCCTTCAAATTCTCTGTTAAAATTGCTATCTGATGTTGTAGCCCCAATATGGAAGGGTCTTGAGCTACTGCTCCTCCTCTAAATTGTTGCGGATATCCCGCCATAGCCTCTATCTTCATAGCTTGCTCTAGGGCATCTTGTAAGGTATCAATCTTTTTTTGTGTCAGTGGGGTTCTCGTCAACGAAAGAAGTGCTTTAATAAACCAAACTCGCTGATAATTCGGATCAATCAGGTAACTTAATTTCCCAATCGCATCCTTGAACCTCGTCATCAGGTCCCATGTCGTTTCACCTTCTCATTGTTTAATCTCCCACATCTCAGATAACCCTTGTTGATCTGTCTGAGGTAACTTAAACTCTTTGACAAATTCTTTCTTGACATCATCTATCGCTGGGTTTGGATGAGCTTCAGACCATTTAATGAACCAGCAAAGAGCTCTCTCTCTTAGAGTAGTCTGGAACTCAATTAACTTAACTGCTTCTAGTGTCTGCCGAGCCCTCCATATCGCTTTGCAAACATACCAGTGTTGATCCACATCATTGTTGCCCCTCCTAGAGAATTTTGGGTATCAGGTAAATGATCTCGCCATATTTCTTTGTATGGGTGGTACTAAAATAAAACCTCTACTTTGGCTGTGAAATTGTATTACTAGCACTATAGCTAGTAGATATCATACTGTAGACTTAACACTATTCAACTTGCTTAACTCCCGTAACTTAACAAAAATTTTACTTGGTGGTTGATAAAGTACCAGGGGAAGGTTGGGATTAGAGCTACTTGAACTTTGGGGAATAGAGTTACCTTGAATTACGGGTGCCGACCTATCTTGGAATAGTTGCTCCATCGCAACATGCAACTCCACATCAGAAATCTCCTCGGGGCGTGCGTCCTCCACATTGGACTTTTCTCCCTTTTCTCTTTGGGCTGGGCTCCTATACACTTGCCTAACTTCTTTGATGGTCCCTCCTATTCCTTGGGATCCAATCTGACCTTCCATTTCCTTTGTCATCTGCGGTGCCTTCTTCTTGTCCCGTCAACTACTTTCCTACTTCTCAAACTCCTTCATCACTCTTTCCCGCCACTTCTCAACAATCTGCGCCCTTCGATGTGCTCGTCACTCTCTCAATCTCCTAGAGGTTTCGACATCCATATCCCTATTCCTCCTTCTAACTTACTTGTAGCATATCTCCCTCAGCTCCTTCCCCCAGTACTAGAGGTTTAAGTCTCCATCTCAGACTTTTGAAATTCTATCAAACCCTCGTCCACCATTAAAGCTTTGATCCAAAATGGGATTTCCTTCAGTCGTTCTCCCTACAATCCAGATCTGAATATGTCTTCTTCTTTTGAAAAGGATTGGTAACACTCGGTTGCAAATTCCACAATGTATCCTTCCAACGTAGATTGTACCCAGAAAACTACAACTCGCGTCAAATTGACATCTAACCGATGGAGTGATACTAGGTTTGCATGCGTCCACTTGCAACAGACCCTATGCGACTCTCCTTGAAGTGACTTAACTTGTAGTCTCCGCAACCAATTATAAAGTTCTTCCAGAAACTTTCCCTAGAAAATTTCGTATAGGTCACTTGCAGATTCAGAAAATAAGACCTGATCCTTGACAATTTTCTCCCTCTACTGTCGCAACTCCGCTTGTTGTGATATGAACTGATCTAAGTGGTTATCCCACCAGCTTCGTAGTTCTCTCTCGTAGATCCACAATACCATGATCTAGCTCCTAAGTGAATTTTCAGATCCCGGCAACATAACCATTTGTTGGAAAAAAAGGAGGTCTTTGAGCAAGACCCAGGTTAATGATATAGGCCAATAAGGTTTCCGCAGTAGTCTAGCACAACGCCGACATTTTCACCCTACTCCAAGGAGCAAAGCGTCTCACCCGAGGTATGCCGTGACCTTAGTAAGGTTAGGAGACAGATCAAGTATCAAACGATTACAACCATAAAGAGAAACTAAAGGAACTTGGAATAGCAAACATATCTCGCTACTATGTATAATATATTACTCATTAAGCACATTCAGGATGCTAAATTTAAATTTAAAATGGGGCACACATTCATAATAAGCAACTGATTAACACTTAACTCAAAACATCAAACACAACAAGAACAATATTCCATTATCATTATCAAACAACATATATCACTTCGCAGAGTCCATTACAGGGTGGTTCAGTACAACAAGGAACTGACAGAGCTCCCCTACGGATCTCTCACTCGGTCCTTTGCCAGACTAACTCCTTGTCTACGCTCGCTGATTGCCAATTTGTTCTTCCATCAACGTGACTGTCAGTATTTCCTCTTTTCCTGCCTTGCTGTTTGCCGCTTCTTCCTGATTACTGGGAGTTCCGCTGATTGTCTTTGTCTCCCATACCTGCCATCTGTGTTGTTTTCCGCAACTGCCGCGCCACCTATCTTCCACCTATCCGCAACTGTGACAGCTCCCTGTCTACCATGATTGCGCTCCGACCCCTGTTCTCTGCAACTCAAAACTGTTCCTTTTTCAAAACAAAGGCCCTAGCAATTGTTAAGGAGGACAAGTTTAGGGGTTCTTGGACCAAGTTTTGTTGGACCTGTTCTAGTTTTAGGCCATGTTTCTCTCCTAGTTTGAGGTCAGATTACAGTCCTTGTTGGAGCTTGAGTTGTTGTCCTTTTGGAGGTTAAATTCTAGTCTGAGTTGGATACAAGTTACGAGGAGGGCAAACCTTCTTTTGAACAAGTTATAAACCTAAATACTCCCTTGAACTACTTACTCGTCCTCAACTTCTTGACAAATTGGAACCTACAATTTTTTGTTGGTTAGTGCTTACAAAGAGTTGGTGTCCTCACAATTATTTGTAATAAATTGAAAACTATTTGAAAACATTTCTTCTTTAAATCTCGATTTTCCACTTTAATTCCTGTGCTCAAGCATTTTGTTCATGTGTTCGAACATTTTGTTGAAGATTAATTATGTGATGAGATTTCACTTTAAAATAAATAAAATTAAAAAAATTAAAACGGAGTGATATTAATTCACACCCTCTTCTCAATGTCAATGTGTAATTTCAACACGGAGCATTTAACACAAAGGGAGAAAAACTGCATAAATAGAGTATCCCATCGAGGATTTTTGGGTTCTCAATTTTTAGCTTGGAGGACGGTAAGCAACAGCCATAATCAATTTTATAAAATGCACGTTAGGATCGTCAATTTTTAGATTGTCAAGCGTTTGGGTTTTTATGGTTTGTTATGTGCAAATGAGTTAGTAGTTCATCAACTAATCTGTACGAATTTAGGGTGCCTTCCCTCGCCGCCATTGAGAAGAGATTTTGAAAATACATATGTTCTGATAAATGACATGGTTGCGGCAGGGATTTTGACAGGATGCCGAGGATTTCTGTCAGAAGTCTTGCAAGTTTGGAATGCGTTTCATCGGCAAATTGCAACATCGCCACCCTTACCAATAGTCTTTGTCAACAAAATCCAGACATTCGAATCAGGGTAGACATTCTGTGCAAGGAAGGGAAAGTGAAGGAGGCCATCAGCTTATTGCACGTAGTGGACTCAAGTCATTTTGGCACGGGCTCATCAAAGATCTATGATCGCCTCTTTCAGGGATGCATTGTGAAGAAATCACTGGCAGATGGCAAGCGGCTTCATGTTCACATTATCAAAACTGGCTTCTCGCCTGGCGTGATTCTGAGAAACCGTATGCTCGACATGTATGCAAAGTGCGGAAGTGTGGAGAATGCACGCCAAATGTTTGACAACATGCCCATGAGGTTTGTTTCTTCATGGAATACTATCATTACAGGTTATGCTAAATGGGGGAAATTAAAGGATGCACGCGAGCTGTTTGACAAAATGCCCGAACGAGATAGTATTTCATGGAATGTTATGATTGCTGCTTATGCAGGCGATGGAGAGTGGGGGCAGGCTCAGAAGCTCTTCGGGAAAATGCACAGTGAAGATATAGAAATGAATGATTTTACGTTCGGCAGTGTCCTGAGCGTATGTGCTAATACCCAGGATTTAATGCTGGGTAAACAGATACATGTCCATGTAATTAAAACAGAGTTACAGTCGAGTGTAATTGTGGGGAGTGCGCTTCTTGATACGTACGCTAAGTCGGGCTGCACAGAGGATGCACGCCATGTGTTTGACAAGATGCCTGAAAGAAATCTAGTTTCATGGACTGCAATGATTTCAGGATATGCCCAAAACGGGTATTCTGAGGAGGCTCTGAATGTTTTCTGTCAAATGCAAGGAGTAGAAGTTAAGCCCAATGAATTCACATTTGCTAGTGTTCTTAGCTCATGTGCTACTTTACCAGCCCCAGAAGCTGGGAAACAAGTTCATGTCCATGTGATCAGAAATGGGTTTGAATTCAATATCTTTGTGGGTAGTGCTCTGTTAGACATGTATGCCAAATGTGGAAGTATAAAGCGTGCTCGGCTGGTATTTGATCAGATGCCTATGCGAGACGATGTGTTGTGGAATGCGATGATTGTAGGGTATGCTCAGAATGGAGATGGTGAGGAAACTCTGAGACTTTTCAAGCAAATGCTACAGGCAGGAGTGAAACCTGACCATATCACTTTCATAGGTGTCCTGTCAGCATGCAGCCATACGGGCTTAATTGAAGAAGGTTACACGTATTTTGATTCAATGAGTAGAGATTACTGCATAACTCCAAGAGCTGACCACTATGCATGCATGATTGATCTTGTTGGTCGAGCCGGGCTCCTGGATTTGGCAGAAGATTTGATTAACAAAATGCCTATTGAACCAGATGCTATTGTGTGGAGTGCTTTGCTTGGTGCCTGCAGAATTCATGGAAATATAGAACTAGGAAAACGTGCCGCAGAAGGCCTTTTCAAGTTGGAACCGCTAAATGTTGTAACTCACATCCTTCTTTCGAATATCTATGCTGCAGCGGGTAGATGGGATGAAGCAGCAAAGATAAGGAAATTAATGAAAGAAAGGGGAGTCAAGAAGAAGCCAGGTTGCAGTTGGATTGAGGTCAAGGGTAGGGTTCATGCATTTGTTGTAGAAGACAGATCTCACCCCAAAACGGAGGAGATTTATTTCACACTGGATAGGCTTTCTGCACAGATAAAAGACGCAGGGTATGTTCCAGATACTAACTTTGTGCTGCATGACGTGGAGGAGGAACAAAAAGAACACATGCTTTGCTACCACAGTGAGAAGCTTGCTCTGGCATTTGGGATAATCAGCACGCCACATGAAACGACAATCCGAATTGTAAAAAACCTACGTGTATGTGGTGATTGCCACGCTGCTATCAAGTTCATATCTAAGATTGTCAAGCGAGAAATCATTATAAGGGATGCCAGCCGTTTCCATCATTTTAAGGATTGTCGTTGTTCTTGTCGTGATTATTGGTGATGGTTGATTATAATACAGTGGGTTTATTTTTGTTCCCGTTCCCAGTCGAAGCTTTTGATAAAGCTCAATTATATATCTACTTGGCTGAAGATTATCTGAAGCATATACCGGCATTTGCAGAGAAATTAGATGAAAAAATAGCAGTTAGGACCTGCACCAGATTCTATTCTGTGTTTTTGCCGAATTCCAACCCTTGTCATTGTGAGATGCTTTCAGCTAGAAGTTTATACATGTCATGGGGAGCAGAGAATATTTGATTTTGAATTTGAGCTAGTGAGGCTCAGGGCATAAACATAACTCTTCTTATTAGGCGCCTGTGTTCTCACCATGGCTTAGATTGTATGTTCTGGTCAGTTATGATAATTATGCATTGTGATCTAAGTGACCCTTCTCCAAATCACTCTTTTTTAAGAAATCCCATCAGAACTCATAAGGGAGAGGTTCAATGGAAAAAAACTCATCAGCTCACCTTTGCATGCCTTGAGGAGAGCATAGCTCCTATCCATTTAAGTACTGGCTTATTTGGTAGGCAACAAATTATTATTTATGTCCATGCTTAGACATGCAAGAATAAGGTGTTGCTCAGCTGTCTCCTACCAGCAAATGAAAGACATGGTTCTTTACTCTTATGTACAAGTTTGGTTTCTTCTACCAGAGATGTATCGGGTTAACCTAATCTTGAGCAATCCATGGTTGAATCAGAAATGTAGACGGATTGAAGGTGCCAAACCTTATGATAATGAATGCTATGAACTGGAGGTGTCAAATCATATGATAATGAATGCTATGAACTGGACGCATATACTCTCTACACAGAGGTGCACTATATGGGAGCGTTTACAGAAAATGTAATGGGGGGTGGCTGTTGACTAGATAATTCAAGGTTAGTCAGAGATTCTCGAGTTCTTAAACAAGCGCTATGGCTATCTTACCGCATTACTCCATACACAGTGATCCATGGGGTAATTCATGTCTAGGGAGGTTTTGTAAATTTCAACAGCTCACAACATTTTTTTCAGCTCAGAGATCAAAAGGTAAACAGAATATTGTTGAAATTATGGATGGATGAGAAAGTATTGTATGTGAATTATTGGATAAAAGTGCCAAGATAGATTCTTAGAAGATGCCTGCTTCAACTCAACTTCCACAACCACAGATCCTAGTATATGCATAACTATCCGGGTGTCACTTATTTTGATTCTGTTGGTTTTCATAGGCAATTGCTTTATTTTTGATAAAATGCTTCCTTTAAAGTTTTATTAATAAAGTGTACATGTGTTTCATGCAAAAAAAGGCGGGCCATGAACACAGCGACCACAGGAAACTAGAGGCACCCATAGTTCTATTGAAAAATAGAGTTTGAACCCCACTGGATTTACAACTCCAAAATTAAAGTCTTCACAACTCCAGAGTTAAAGTCACATGGCCAGAGGCCAAAAGCAAGGATCTAACATCAAGTATGGTGCCTAGTTGACCACAATAAGATAGGCATAAAGACAAGCAATGACAATGGATTTCAAATCTGGAGGGTCAAGATCGTTTAGTTTTGGGCTCCACTTGTTTAATGGTGGTCCATCAACATGCTGAGTGGTAACCCATCCATCTTCTTGTTGCTTAGTATGCTTGCCCATTGAAATAGCCAATTTTGTCTTGAGGAATATCTTGTTCTTTGGTCGAGGAGGAGGCAAGTGATTGTGCTCACAGATTTAGTTTCAACGTTGATTACATTCTTGAACTAGGTGACTAAATCCATGGTGTGCACTACTGCAAGATTGATGTGGGCAAGCTGAACCAGGAGGAGAGTGGACCCTCAGGAACACCTGATTCATTGGACACAAGGTTGACCCTTAGAAGTACAAATGTTGGAGATGAGCCAACTCTAGCTCCATTTTCCCAGCTTGGATTTGGATCCACAAGCACAAGTTTGCATATATTATGGTGCCATCATACTAAGTGAATCTATTGACATGAGCATTTTTCATTCTGTTTTTCATATAAGGAAAATGAGCCGTGATTCTAACAAGCTGTGATGTAGCTTGGAACTCCACTGTCCAAGGGAGCTTATTTCCAACAAGAGTAGAGTTCCAAGTAACAAACCTAGGGAGAAGCTAAGTACATAGGTTCCCATTCCCACACTGATTTAGAATAGGGGAAAAACCGTAATAAGTGTTTGATAATTTCATATGTGGCAAAAAGGGCATTTGGGATATGTTGATGGTTTTGAAATGAAAAGTGTCACTCTAACACTACATCAACATCTCGAACTTCTCAGCCGCTGAAGAAAAGTGACAAGAATGCTATCCCAGAGTTCATAACGAGCAAGGGTTGAATCCACACCAAGAGTGGCACAATTCAACCCTCTCGCATGTCAAAGGAATTGCCGCTGACTAGGAAGAGTCCCAAAGAAACGAAATATTAACTAACCACACTAACTATAAACACCAAATTATTTACAGAAGTAACAAACTAATCAATGCTCTAAGGTTTTGACCCTAGAATACTATAAAGCCTCGACTAAATTAAACTTACAAATTAAAGAAAGTAAATTGACCGCAATGTACTTCATGCAAGAAACAATTAAAAGCATTATATTCCTCCTATATAGAGCCACATATTTGAATACTCAACTATTAGTCAAATAAGTGAAGGCATATTTTAAATATTAATCATTTCTGGTTTATTTTAATCATTGTTTATGTATGTATAATAGGAAATTAGAGTATTAGTCAATAATGTGGAATATGTGAATAAGTTGTTAGTGAATAAGATTCTTTTAACAACAATTAAATATTAGGACATGTTATAGTCATTTAACAATTCTTTAAAAAATAAATATAATGAATTATATACAAAAATCGAAAAACAAAATCAAATCATAACGAATTTAGTTTCGCTAACTAAAAGGAAATATCAAATAAAATAGGCAGGACATCATTTCAAGAGTTAGGGTTTACATAAAATAAAGTAAAATGAAGTAAAAAACATAGAATTTAAGTGATATCCAAAGAGAAACCCATATGTTACAGAATTTGCAATAGTAAAAAGAAGTAGAATAACACATTTTTACAGAGAATTAAAAGTAAATTTTAAACATCATTAAAGAAGCATAAGCCCAAATGCCATAAGCCATTTTTTATTATGCTTTCAACATCTAGGTACATCTCTAGGATGGAATGTGTGGAAGTGAGAAGGTGATGCATAACAGAGAACAAGAAGATCATACCAACTTTACTAAAGAAATGAAAGAAATGTAACCCGCTAACTAGCAATGACATCATACGAGTAGAGATTAATTGCACGAAGAAGGAATTGAAAATAAAGGAAAGAAACCTTCATACAAGTAGAGGTTAATTGCACGAAGAAGGAACTGAAAATAAAGGAAAGAAACCTCACTAAGTGGTCATACCCTCACTCACAAATAGGGGAGCATTTGGGTATGAAAATGGGGACCCCTTCTTCAAATTTGTTGCTTGCTTTTATAGATCTCTTGAGGAAAATGAGTGGTTTAGATCCTGCTCGAGTGGTTATTAGATGACTATTGAGTAGTTATTCATTGAACTGGTTGGCAATTATTTAAATTTTCTTATTATTTCATCACATTTGGCTCATAAATTTAATGTCTCCTTTTAATACATATTTTTCTAGACTTTCTCTTCGTTTCTTGTTTGCACAAGAAAGGAAGAGCAAGTCCAACAAGAAAGGAAGAGCAAGTCCAACAAAATACGTATTAAAACTGACACGTTAGCCTATGTTCCTCAACAATAATTTGGGAAATATAATCAAATTAAAATTCAAGATAAAGTGAAACATGTGTGAGACTGGCACCATAAGTTCTTGAATGAAAATCTATTTAAACAAAGGGACTTAAACCAAAGGTCACAGTGTTTGGGCCATCTATGTCACAGTGCCACTATGATTCATAGTACATCAAAGGGGTTGAGAGGGAGGCATATCTCTTTTGACGAAAATAAGGAAGACTTAGTAATGCAATTCTTTATGATAAACCCACTTATTATTTGTATTTATAATAGGGCATGAAGTGCATTCTTCAATGGGAATTAAAGAAATATTTTTGCTTTGGAGGAGGCTCATGATGGATAGGCCACGTGATATTTGTATCAATGGAGCTGAATATAAGAAGACACTTGCAATGGCTTGCAGAATTTTTGAAACGTTGATTTTCTTCAACAAGAACTAAGATATTGGCCTTTTGGAAGGTGACCCATAAGTAAAGACTAGGTAAAAGAAACATACTTAGGCTCAATAAAGAGTTTCTAAATTGATTAGATTAAAAAAAACCAAGTAGATTTCCTGGAGGTGAGTCACCAAAGTTTGTCCAACTCAGCATCTAGCACTAGCTTGGTGTTGAATAACTGACATCCATTTGTTGGTTTATATTATATGAAGCCTTTGGACTAGTTGCACTTCTAGTCTCTTTGCCACACCATTGCACCCTACATACAAAACTTAAGAAGCAAGTAATGAAAAAATCATGGTCTTGCGCCCTCTCAATGGTCAACATGTCAAAATTACGAGATTAAATTTTGTTTTCAAATTTACCTATGTTTTTCAATTCTAGGTGTTTCCATCAAAGAGGTTTACAACTTGTGCAATGCATTGCTTGAAGGGATTCTTGTTAGAGAACCACAAAGACTTTGTAATTTTTTTCCTTCAAATAATACCAATGGGGACCACCTAACATAGCTACAAATGTATGAGCTTTGGTAGAGTCACGACAAAGTCTTTTGGTTGATATTGTTCCAACACATTTTCTCTAGCAAGGCCCCTCTCAAAATACTATGAAGACTTATTTAGTTATACTGACATTCCATAACTTTTCTTACCCACTTGGCACATAGGGTTTGGGGTAGACATGATAACACAGGGCATTTAATTAACTCTATGGAAACCATTCTTCCCTTATTGGTCTGACCTAGAGAAATTCTTGGTGGAGCTTCTCTAGTTGTTGATAGGCTACATTGCATGGGGGACCAAGCAACATAAATAATATACTTGAGTGGTAAGAAAAACCTTGGAACAATATCCCTTAAATATTCTTTCCAGTTGCAATCCCCATTGAATATTATTTCCAGTTGCAATCTTCCTTGAATATTATTTCCAGTTTCACCAATCTATCTTAGCCTTTCCCTTAATATTTAATGGAAATGGGTAGATTCTCCCATAATATTCTAATAAAATGGAGGTGTCAAGTCATATTTAAGAAAATGTTTTGTTTCCAAAATGGGGTTGTCTTTACATGTTTAGTTTTGGTGGCAGAAAATAAAATATGTGAATAAACTTCTCGTTATAGAGCTCAAGGTGACCATCTTACCAAATATTTTTTACAATTACCACAATACCATTCGTTGGAGTTACTTTGATCAACCTTGCCACCTTCACCACCAACAATTTCATCATCATTATAACTTTTTAGACTTGATCATTGTCTTCATTGTTTTCAGTATTAACATTATTATTATCATCATGAACATCATCACCAACAACATCATCATCAACTTCAACATTAGTATCATCAACATTGACAGTCTCAGCATCAACAACAAAAAAATATATGGCAGTAAGAGAAGCAGATTCAAATATGAAGGCCAAATTTCTTGTTTTTCTTAGAATTTTTATGTCATGTTTATTATTTGGCCTCTGATATTTTCTTTGAATCTAACAATGACCAAGTTTTCATAGCCTATCTAGCACATATCTCTCAAAGTTATGAAAGAAAGAAAATGGAGATTTGATGGATTTTCAATCTTCAGGTCTACACAGTGCTTACATGATCTTTATAATGGTTACGAGGCTTTCTTGTATATGCTTCAACAAGTTAATTCTATAGATTTGGGAATTGTACAATGGTCAAAGATTTTGAGTCAGGTTTGGTTTCTTGTTTTTCCATCTTCCTCGAGGTCTTTTCGGAGAAATAAACCATTTCATTCTCCAGAATGGTCAAAGTCAACTATGCTATCCTTATTCCAGTCCACAATTTCCTTTCAGTTTGGCACAACATTCTCATGGTGACAAAGATCAAGTTTGTTTTGCATAAGTCTTATGCGGGTATTCGGGTATAAGGTAACTGAAGGTAATACCCATTATTTTTTAAGTTCCAAGGTGTCACTTTCAAACTTAGATATTTTTGGCACACTAACCTTCAATCCAAAGTAATCATTTGAATGAGTGAAAAATATTGATTATAATGACATTCTCCTATGCTCCTATTTGAAATATGGTTTGATTATCCTGTGTTATTATTATCTTGTGTGAACCCATATCTCGTCATCATGTTAACACTTATTCATTGCATTTCTCAATGAAGAATTGCTATTATTTGAGGGCATTCTTGAATACTGCCTCAATTCTTGTTTTATGCCCCACTTTATTCCTTGTTGTATATTTTTCTCTCCTCGCTTGCACACTGTTTCATTCTTGTAACCATATCATATGCTTCATCCCTAACCTTGTATCCATTCTCTCAATTCACAACAAGGTTTTGATAGACTGAACCCTAAACATGACTGATGGAGAAATTAGGGTTTGTGAGACAAGAGCCACTGTCTCTGGAAAAATTAGAAGGCTCCCTTGAATTTAATGCTAAAAAACCTATATTGAGGGTTGTGGGTTGGATGCCATTCCTTAGGAGGTTTCGAGGCCATAATGACTTTGTTGCCATGGATTTTTCCCGAGGGTTTGATGGGAATGCGGCTCAAGTTGGAAGTTCGGTGATGTCAGTGACAACATAATTTTTGGCCTAAGCCACACGTCTTCCACAATAGGGGGAACAATTGTTTTAAAAAAATCAAGTTGAGCAGGGAGCATGGAGTAGGTTCCTCAATGTACCTGAGTGTAGGCCCTCCTCGAAGAAAGGGGTGCCTCGACATTTGATTCTGGAGAAATGGTAGAAATTACTTTATGATTTGTATAAATTCATCATCGGTGAAGGTTGGTATGCAAAAACATTCGTTTATCATATTACACTATTAATGCATTTTGAGGAAAATGAACATATAAAATTTCCTTATTTCTTGTACAAGAATTTCGGGCAATGGTCCATGACATCTAATGGAACCCTGCAAATGCCAAATGTCAATTATACCATCACGACCTTATAAAAAATTTAGTTATAGGGGAGTCAAAAAAGAGGGAAATTAGTTGGGATAAATTTGTGACAGTGAATTAGTTTGGAAACCCTTTGCTTATACCCCAAGCAGTGTCAAAAGACAAGGAAACAAGAGAGACCCTTGTGGAAAATCAACAAGAGCATGTAAATACTAATGGTGATGAATGAGGTAAGATTTTGGTAGATGAGGGTCATGAGTTGGGTGTGGAAATTTCTGAGCACAAAAATCCTACTGCTAAATATTGATTTACTTTTCCTACTTGTTTTATTATGCACAAGGTATTTAACTGCAAATATTCATAAAAAATCCGAAGTAAACACAACTAGCAGCCTACACAAATAAAGATCATTTACTGAACATCACACACATATGAAAAATAACACATTGATTTTTTGGACAATTGTCCCTGGAAAATCCCAATGTGGGAAAACCGGTGCAACCGATCCGAGGGTTTATTATTATTAAGTAGCAATATTCTGAGTACATGTAGGGTGCAATAAACCAGCTCACGCAACAAAGAAAAACCTCGGCTACAGAGAAAAATATGATTTGTACCTCACTCTTGCAAGTCCTCGTTGATCTGGATGAGCAACTGGTGAAACCCCAACTAGCTCTGCGTAGTCTTTATGCTGCTACTGCATAAGGCTGCGTGGCGTTGGTTGAGGGACTACGTCATCCTAGCTCTATGCTGATTAGCTTCTCCTGGAGTCTAGTTTCAACCTTGCCGACTCAGAAACCCTAGTCTCCAATTGAATTTCAGACTTTCTTTGGAGGCTCTGTGCTACCCTTGTGTGGGCCTGTGTCACCCTCTCTAGGGATTGCGTCACACCCTTTGATGGCTGCGCTACCTCCACTGTGTCTCTGCTTCCCTTTCTCTGCGTTTTACTCTTGGTCCTCCTGACTAATCACTGCATCCGACCCTCACTGCTTCTCTGAATCACTCAGATCTGATCTTCGTCCGAGTATTGCTCCGTCAGAAGAATTCGATCTCTTAGATTGTGTGTGTGATCCAACTGACCCCAGGCCCTTCATTTATACTTTTATCATTGACATATCAACGACCGTGATCTAATCTATAATCAACGGCTAAGATTAAAAGAAGCTTGATCTACGTCACTTAGAATGCTCTCATCACATGTGTAAATTAATTCACTTTATTTTTTTAATTTCCCTAAGTTAGACGTAGGATCTTGTTGAGGCTCTGAAAATCGGTGCAACAACATCGGGGAAAACCACCCAGTTGGGGACTTGAAAACCGTCCCTTATCCATTTGATATGGTGGCTCTACTAGATTCATGGGACCAATTTCCCATCGAAATATAATTGGGTGGATGGATGGTATTATAATTGAATGTAACTTGATAGATGGGAGTGCTAAAAAGCTTGAAGTAAATAAATATACCTATCTATATCTATCCTGGGATGAATTATCTTTCTTGTGATTTAAAAAGATGATCTTTCAGTGAATGTGTTAGTCATCAATAATTTTTTGCTTTTGTAGATGACCAAATGTCTATCCTAGATTTCTAGAAACAAAATTCATGAATCTTTTGAGTTCTAGAAATCTCACTGTCTTCATTATCCTTAGGATAATTTTTTCACTGTTCTACTACTCTATCATGTCATAGTCAGCCTATCACTCACGGAAGGTCCCTCGTGGACTCATGCCTCTCATCTTTATCCCATTTTCACACCCATAAATCTCATTACTCTGTCTGTCCCTTGCCTATGACTCCACTATCCAACTAGGGTTTTTGAGGGCAATGTTTCTTGGTTTAATGACCTCCATGGTTAAAACATCAACAAGGCTTGTATCTTGATGCTCTTACACCTCCTCCTATCCTAAATATACTTTCATAAACACTTCCCATCACTCCTATCCCTCAAACTCATCATTTTTCTACAAAACCTAGCTTATTGCTACAATTTGACACATTTTGAGACTAGGCCTGTGTTTTTCCCTTTTGGACCCCTTCCCCTCACTCAATTCTTGAAATTCCACTTTCCCATACTCTCTAACATCTATCCCTATTCCCCAAAATTTCTCCAAGAATTTAGACAACACTTAACCCCTTCATTCCCCTCCCTTTACAAGGCAGTCCTAAATTCCTTACATCAAACCCTAATTTCCTCTTCCAACTAAGCTAGGGTTTGCCATGGAAAAGAGGCATAGGAGAAAAGGATCCACATTATAGGTCATATCAGCGAGCATAGAGCCATACCAACTCATAAACATCATGCCTCCATCATTTTCCAAGAACTCATTCCAAGGGTCAAGCCATTTGTCACACCTAGAGCCAATTTTGCTTCAAACTGTGTTTTTGACCAAATAGAGATGAATTTGACAAATGTGAGAGAGGGCTTTGTCCATCATATGCCCAAGAAGAAAAACCTCCTTCAGTTTTTACATAGGTATAATGGTTTCGGAGCAATGTCAAAAATATAGGTGTCCCAGGAGAATTTCTGCACTGTTGGAGTGACCTTGGGAAAATTAGGTTTTCTCATAGTGGGAGTGCCCAAATGACTTCCTTGACGAGTCAAATGACAACTAGACTTGAAGATATTTCCAATGAGCTATCATGAGCTCAATTTGGATTTGAGGAAGGCACCCAAAAGTGGTCTGCAATAGCACTCTGCATTTCTGCACCATCATTCAGAACGTTTTGACCGGTCTTGGGAAAATAAACTTTTGACAAGGAAAATATACTTCAATTAGGACAAAAATGGTATATTTAGAAAGTAGACAAGTTAATATTTCCAACGAGCTATCACAGGCCCAATTCTGACACTAGGAAGGCCTCCAAATGCCCTCTACAAAATGGTGTTGCGCTCGTGGGAGATGGTGCTGTGCTCCTATGCGTTCAGGGCTGCCCAGGAGGACCCGACAACCTGTGCTGTGCTCCTGTGCATTCAAGGCTGCCCAGGAGGCACCCGAAAGGTCATGCAGAGGTGCCCTATTGTGCTCCTATGCGTTTAGAATTTGCGCAGGAGGACCCGACACTGCACGACAGCCCGCCCAACACAGTGTGTTGCGCCCCTGTGCGTTCAGCTCTTGCCCAGGAGGCACCCGATCCTGCGTGCAGAGGTGACCTACTGCACTCCTGCGCATTTAGAAGCTGCCTGACCCTTGTGCAGAGGGTACCCGACTTGCTCATAATGCATTTCTGAGCCTATTGCTTCAGCTGTGAATTTGTTTTTAAGAGGAAAATGAAGAAGATGACATGGCAGAAAATGAAGAAGGTAAAAATGATCAAGAAGTAGCAAATGACAACCATGATGATGGCCAAGAAAATGAAGAGGATGATGAGGACCAAGAACATGACATGGCAGGAAATTAAGAAGGGAATGACATGGCTGAAAATGAAAATGCATCTAACAGTGACCCCACAAAAAGTGAAAATGGTGACAACCAAGGAACAAAGGCAGATTCTGATGGTAAAAACAATGATTATAAAAATGAAAACAATGTAGAAGAAGGCAGTGACCCCACAAAAAATGAAAATGATGACAGCCAAGGAACAGAGGTAGATTTTTATGGTCAAAACATAGTTTGAAGAAGATGACAGTGGGCAAAACAACATGGGAAAGGATGACAATGATGAAGGTAAGGACAATGATGCTAGCATGGGTGAAAGTGAAACCACCTCCTAGGAAGACAATCAAGAACAGGATGAAGAGGACACAAATGAAAATATCATTGATAAGAAGAAAAGCAGCCATAAGGTTGCCCTTGATGAAATGAAACATGCTAAACTTTGATTTCTCCTTATCACTTATCAAAGAGGATCAAAACAAATATGTGTTGCCTCCAAGAGGCAAGGGACTTTGCCATCTACATCAACTCAACCATTGGACAAAAGGCACAAATGAAGATAAAGGAATTGATGGGCACTTATGAGGAGAGTAGTGATGAGGGAGGTCAAACTAGCAGGAGACCTAGAACTATGGGTCTAAGGAAAACATTGGCAAAGCAAAGAGAAGAAGAATCAGCCCTTGCGGAACAAATTCCTCTCAATGAACTACTTGCAAAGAAAATTGAACATGATAGGGAATCATGGCTTGAATAGGCTAACATACACCTTGAGGCCAAGCTAGACAAGGCTAATAAAGACTTGGAGTTACAAAGAAGAATGACCAAGCATTATGCCCAAAGAAATCAATTTGCAAGGGTCAAATTGAAGAAGGCTCAAGGCAAGCTCCCGGCACCAAAAGAGGAAAAAGACCAAGCTAGGCTTGGAATCTTAGCCAAAGTTTCTCTACAGGTTTCCCAAAACCCATGAGGCACTCCTCCACCAAATTTGGGAAAATTTTGACAAATTTTTGTTTTTTGCAAATTTTAAGGCTAGGAGCGCAGCACACCCTATGCTGCGCTTTTTCCCAAGGTATCTTCAGGAGGAAAGGTTTGCATTTTTGGGTTCCTCATCATCCATATAGCATGCTCAGAAAGTTTCAGCCCAATTGGAGTTGTTTTGGTCCCCCGAAAGGGTCAAAAAAACCCATTTTTTCACCATTCTACCTGCTTTTCAGAGCTTGTGTTGCGCTCCTAGTAGTCTTGGAATTTTCACTTTTTGGACATATTGCAGAGGTCAGATTGAGGAAATAAAGGTAGATCTGGAAAGTAGACTTCAAGGGATTTCCAACACTCCATCATGGAGCCTTTTCTGACATCGGGAAGGTCTCCAAAACACTACTACAAGAAGACCTATTTTTCTTGTCTCTGTGCTGCACTCCTGGCATAAATTCAAATTTTTACACAGTGTGCTGCTCTCCTATGGTTGAAAAGGCAGAATGTGTGTTTAGCAAGTTTTCAGAGGCATGTCAGGCCTCAAAGGTCAATTTATTTGCCACAAATGGCCAAAAAGATATTTATTTTGGATATTTTGTGCCTTGGGCCTTGCAAGGCCTCAAGGACAAATTAGGATATTTCTTGTTGGCCAATAGGCTTCTAGATACTCTCTTAGATATTTCTTCTCCTTGCATGATAAATAGAGCATGGAGACTCATTGTAAATGTTGGGCTTTTGATGTGTTTAAGAGCAATACATGGTTTTCAGAAGTTGATGAACAATCTAGTGTTGTGGAGCTTGTGGATGATTTGCCTTGGTTGATAATGATGAAGGCTTGCTTACAGGATTCCTGAGTTTAGTTAATGGCGAAGTATCTCTCATTTGTTCATGTTTTTTCTTATTTGTGATATGTCTGTATTTCTATATTTCAATAGCTCAGAAGAGTATAGGATGAGAAATGTTGTTTGAGGCACCTCAGTCCTCCTGCTTGCTATTGTCTTCATGTTTTCTTCTACTGGGTTAGTTTGAAGAATTATTAGTTGCTCCTTAGGCCCACCTAAGCTTGTCTATTTTATTATTGGATTAATATGCTAGTTTAAAAACATGATTCATGGTAAGCCTTGCTTGTTGTATGCTATATAGACTCTGTCTTGAAATCTCTCTTTGATGTATTGATTGATTAGGTTAAGCCAAAGAGGTCTTGTTTCGATCTTGCCCTTTTCATATGCTTATCAGTTTGCCTCAAAGCTCTTTGTAGTTTAATGAATGATGTTTAGGCATTCCTCTTCATTTATTAATTCTATTTGTCTCTTATATGTTTTCAAATCTTGAAAGTAGAATCATTGAAGTTAGTTAAGTTGTCTTACTTCATTTGCTCCACTAGATTGTATATCTTGAATGTGTATTTGTTTAAAAGTATAGTTATTGAGTAAATGGTGTGCCCTATCTCATAACCATTATCTTTTTCTTATCATTATTCAAGATCTCTCTGTTCATAGGTATTTGACAAAGGATTCTTAACTGCCCTTTGCCCTAGCTTGGTTCCCAAACTTAATGTCCATTTCACCTCATACATTAACTTTAAAGATCCATTAATTACACTAGATTTTACCTGTGATGTACCCTAATTCATTATCGAGATATCAATGAATTCATAGACTCCATAGCCCATTGATTTGATAACCTTTCATTCCACATATCCTACTTAATCATCTTACCCCAAAAAAAAAAAAACAACAAACCTACACTTAACAACTAGCCTAAAATCAACCATCCAAAGCAAACAAGTTCACATCCTTCGCATAATAGAGAGAGCTCTTTTTGATTCCAGGAAGGCTAGGTCCTAGGACTCCAAAGACTAGTCTGATGTTACCCTGTCATTTGATTTACCAATATGCAAAATCACCGGACACTAACGTAATGAAGATCACGGTGGGACCTTCTGACTTAGTGACAATCTAAGTACCCCTTAGGACTCCAAAATCCCTTTATCAAACAATATCCTATGATTTATAGCTACTTCATCGCTATCACTAACACAATGGTGATCATGATGCAAACTCTGAAGTCAGTGACAATCTAAGTATCCCTTAGGACTTCAGAAACCTTCACCAAATCATAGAGAACTCAAGTTAATAGCCAAAGAGTAGAATCTAGTTGTTTCACCATCCTAGAAAAATGATGACTCAGTTATAGGACACTCTCACAAACCTTAGGGCTACTTAAGAGAACTCAGAAAACCCCAAAACATTCCTAGATTGATTTTTTGTCAATTATTGGTGGTGGACCATAAACATACATCCTTAAAACAACAAAAAATATCCACCTGGTGACCCCACTAGCCTCTAGTAGGCCTACTACTCCACTAAGTTCTCATAGACCCCCCTGGGAATGCATTGAGAAATTCCAATCATGCTGATGGTGGACAACAAAGTTCAAATCTTCCACTTGGCAACTCCACAACTCTCAATAGACCTAAAGACTCCACTGGTGGAGAACTCTAGACTAGTTGACAAGATTCAGTGACCCTTTCTGATTTACAAACATGGATCCAAGGATACAAAGGAGATATGCTCCAATGAGTAGAGATAATATCCCTGGATTCCCACACAAAATGCCTAAAATAAATTGGATAAAAAACATACTTATATTTCAAGATGAAAAAGTTGATGACCCTTGTTACATATCATCAAATTTCATATACACATATGGAGGTTAAAGGTTGAATGGCACGAGGACTGCCTCATGAAAATTTTTATGGCAACATTAGAAGGTAAGGCAAGAAATTGGTATGAATGGCTAGAACCTGGCATCTTGTTTTCTTTGAAGGATTTCCACAAGGTATTTTATAAACACTATATAGGGTATTGTCCATCTCTATCATTAGCTAACAATTGCTGTGATTAATCTGAAGACCTCATACAATACCTTGTGAACATTGATAAATATTTAGGAAATTGGCATCCTGAAGATTTATTAGAAGAACTCCATGCATTTCATTCTCAAGGTAGCTATCATGATAGCCTAGAGGAGTTATTTGAGGAAGAACCCAACCAAGAAATAGAGAAAAACCCATAGGATCTCTTTGAAGGCACAAGTGATGGTTCACCATCTCTTCTAGGTGAGGCTCAAGAAGACATTCAACCTCAAAACTAGCCTTCACAAGAGAAAGAGAACTGTTGTAGTATTATCCAGAGGAAGAGAAAAATGCCTCCTCCTTTAACTGAAGAGGAAATATATCAGATGATAAACACAAAACCAACCTCTAAACCTTCATGTGAACAAAACATTTCTGTTCCTCCTCCTACTAATGCCATCTACCATAAATCAGAAAATAAACTTGTAGATCAATTCAAAGAAGAAAAAACTGGTAACCTAATATGTTTGATTGGTGAGATTATTTATGTTGATGATTCTCCAAATTTTGATCAGTCTGATGATGATGTTGTTGTCCAAACATAAGCTAACCTCGCAGAGCCATCAGTAGTTGGTTTGTGGGAAGAAGATCAATATCGTCAGCTTGAAAAAATTAATCAACCAATACAAGTCACCTATGACACTGATGAGGAAAGCCTTGGAAGTTAAGTAAGTGAGGAGTCTCTGACTCTTTGCTCTACTTCACTTCAGTCCATCAGAAATAGTTTTCATGTGATTGGAAATCAACAGTCTTTCAGTTTTGATGATGAGGTTGGGAAAGCTAATGAGTTTCTTGAACCAGTTTTTAATAAAAATCCTTTTCCTGAAAGGGATGAGGAAATCATTTGGGACACGAAATCCTCTTCAGCTTCAAATTTGAAACCATCAAGTCCCATTGAATTTCAAATTGCAGATGAAGGCTTGGAAGTTTACAATCTCATAAGAGTTGTTGCACTTCTTTCTCAAGAAGATTTACTTCCAATAAATACTCCTACTAATCAACATGATGGCATTCACACTTAATTTAGCCCACTCAATCAGAGAATATTAGGTTTGCTAGAGGATAACATTGTAATATATTGTAATATTCCAAAATTTGCAAACAAGAAAATTGGAATATTAGATTTTGATGCTTTCACTTAGGAGAGGAATAAATGGGAAGGGAGGCCCATGAACAATAAAGATATGAATAAATTCCACCTTAGTAAGGAAGGAGATCACTTTAGGAGATGGTTTTACACTTCCAAGTGTGAACAAGGGTAAAAGAGATGGGGACATAGTCAAGTTTGACTAAGTCAACATGCATTCTTGAGGAGGAAGAGATCACCTAATTGAACTAGCTCAATGTGAACAAGGATCAACCTAGACACACATATGAGAACTAGATTGAAGATCCCTTAGTGTGAAAAGTTTTATTGCAAGTGGATTAGTCTCAGTTGACCAAGTCAACAATGCTGATACAAGGAGGAGAGAAGCCAATAAGGACATCACAGTTTTAGAAGAGGAATCTTCACTAGGAAATCACCTCAACAATGTGTGGGGTCTGGGGTGAGGAGGCTCACCAAAGATAAAAAGGAGGGCATAAAATCAAGGAGATCATTGAGTATTCAACTATCTTTGGTCTTGTGACTACTTGCATGCTTCATCTGTTTAGCTGTGGTTGCAGCACTGCTTAGTGCAAAGAATTCCCATGCGGGAATTACATCCTCTCTTTGGATCAAATTTCTTAAGGGATCAAGAGAGAAGGATTTGAGCTCCAGTTCATCATTTGGCTTAGGGCCATTCATCCATATTCATCTACAGTGCAGTTCCCTCCAGAAATTACGTCATTTATGCAGGTGCAGCAGCAGCAGGGTTGCTCACTCAGATTTTGTGCTAGTTTTGAGAAGGAGGTGTCCATTTCCCTCCTGGAGATCTATTAAGAGAGGCCTTTGGCCCTTTTCTGTATTCTTCAGTTATTATATGTTTTATTCATTCATGATGTAATATTCCCATTTTAGCACATAGCTAAATGGAATATTAAAATTTTGTCTTTATCACCTAGCAGCTTAATAAATGGGTAAGAGATCCCATTCTTATTGAAGACATGAATAAAATCCCTCATAATGTGGAAGGGATCATTAGAGTAGCTTTGTTTTGCACTCTCAAATGTGAAAAGGGGAAAATGCATGAAGACAAGGTCATGTTTGACCAAGTCAACATCGTTGCCATAGGAGGAGTGGCTCACTTTGGAGGACAACGCAGTGTGAATGAGGAAGAGGATATTTGGTGGAGGAAACCCTAATGAGTGGGGCCCATGGAGAGATTTCTTTCACTTGTTTAAAAGGAGGGCAAGGAAACCATTGTTACTCATGCTTTGGATTATTGATTTCATTGTCTATGCAAACATTGTGCATTCTTTTGTTGTTTAGCAAGAATTTCCAGGGAATTCCTGTTTAGGATTCCTTCTCCTTCTCGAGAGGCCTCTTAAGGGATTTTTCTTCATTCTCCACATCTCTTGGCTCAAGGCCAAAGCTACTCCTTTCAGTTACTGCGTTCTTTCTGCTCAAGTATAACGCAGTGTTGCTGGGTGTTGCAGTGGAAGACTCCACACACCATTTCCTTGGCTAATCTTTCAGAGGAGTGAGCTTCTATTCCTCTAGGAGGTTAGTGAGGGAGTTTCTGGAGCTTACTGCAGATCATTGGCATCAGGCCAAGAGCTTCCCTTCACCAACAGCGCAATCCCTTCTCTAGACTGCGTTATTTCTAAGTGCAATTGCAGTGGGGACTTGCTCCACTATTTCAGAGGGTGAGATCTTCAGGGATTAGATCAGCCTTTCACCTGAGAGATCCTTTGGATGAGATTCAGCCATCAATTGTAGCATCATTAGTAATCTACATCCATTCCTATTTTCTGAGTTGCAGCTGCTACCCAACAACTCTGACATTTCTGCAGAATTGCCATTTTGTGTACATTTCAGCGAATCCTTTTGAGGATTGTGTATTATAGTTTCCAGGGGTTGAGATCTTGCTCCCCCTTCTTTATTTGAGCTATACATTGTTGTATTTATGTATTAACATTATTTTGCAGTAGTTCTCCTTCATGGATTGCGCAGTCATAGCCAGGGTTTCTTTTGTATAGTAGTATTTCTTCATTGTCATGTATATGTTTCATTGGGGCTGCATTGCCTAGCTTGAGAGATCATTTCCTCAAGATATTGTATACATTAAGGCTGCTATAATCTAATGTAATGGTTATGTGGATCTTCCGGCATTCTTGTATTAATGTATTCACTGCTATTTCCAGCTCATGTTTATGTATTGCTAATCTCCACATTGGTAATATCTCGAGATATTCCCAATAGTGTAGCTGTTCCAGATTTGGAATATTACAGTGGTATCAAAGCATGATCTTTGGCTCAGCCTGTGAGTCTCAGCCAAAGAAGATCAAGATGATGAAGAAGATGAGTTTACTCTCATCTATTTTCAGATCCAAAGGAGACCTCTCCAAGGAGGTCAAGAAGAGTGAAGAAGGAGAAGAGGAAGGACCATGCACTTCCTACTCTCACAAAGAAGCAGACCAGAAACATGAAGAACACTTGGACTTCAAAATTCTAAGTGAGTACCTTGCTGAATACCAAGCTAAACCTAGAGCCTTCCAAAAGACTCTAGCTTTTCCATAATTTATTTAGCAGAAAGAAGAAAGAAGACCCCACAGCTATGGGATGATGAGAGGCAATAGATTTCTATTGTCCATATTTGATGGATTACTCACATGCACAATAGAGGTTTGGGTGAAGAAGCTAGAGGCTTTCTTCCTGCTACATCCAGTAGTAGACAGAGAGGCTGTAGAAATTACTGTGTTGCACCTTGAGGTGAAGCAAATATTTTGTGGATCAACCATCTAAGCCATGCAAGGGTTTCAAATCTTGCTGAGTTTTCTCAAAGAATGATTAGAAGATTTGGCAAAAAGAGGGAGGAGCCCTTACCACCAGTTGATGAGGCATGTACCAGCGCTGTTGAGACCATGGAGGAACAACCTTCATCTTCAATAGTTTGTGAGGCCATCACTTATGAGGAGGAAACTCTTGCAGCCCTGCAAGGAGCTTCAAAATTTCACCAAGGTATGATTAAAAATCCATCTCTTGTCATTTCAACAAACACTTTGGATGGGTCTACATCATTGCATGCAGTTGACCTAGAGCAACAGAATAGCACTGCGCTGTACAAGATCAGTGATGAAGAAAAGAGGAACCATTCCTCATGTGAGCACTCAAAGAGCAGCTTCATTCAGGAAGCCATGGAGGAAACAATGAGAAGGAGTAGACATCTGGAGATAAGAACCTATTTCTCCTCTCTAGACGACACTCTCTCAATGAGCATGCCACAGCTCAAAGAGAGACTTCTACTGGCAGCAGATCCAAGGCCTCTTGGGTTTTTGAGGACCATGCATGAGGAGGAGATCACAAGGAGATATTTCAATGTAGGTGCACTCCCACACATCATGGAGTGCAATATTCTTTAACAGTTTGAGGAGGTTCTTCCCTTCTTACAGGAACAAATAGACGATGGGGGACATCTTCGGATGGATAAAATCTCTCATGACTGTGTTGGACATTCCTTGAGCCATGCACATCATGATGGGCGGTTTTTGCCTACCACCTATTTGGATCCTCATAGGGTCAAATTGATCCTCGAGAAGATTGCATTTCAAAATCCCATGTGTTAGTCATTCATAATTCTATTGATATCCAAAGATGACTAAATTTCTAATCCTAGATTTCTAGAAATAACATTTCAAAGAAACATTATGAGTTCTATAAATTTCACTACTTTCATCATTATGAGTCTGTCAATTCACCAAAATATTCATCCATATCTCCTAAAAAGGTTATCCTGCTGTTTCAAAGAAGAAATCTCATTTCAGGCTATTTATCCCTGTTTTATTAGTCCATTTCCCTCTGAAAAAAAGCCCATGTTCCTTCTATCAACTCATCATTTCCTCTGAAAAAATCCTCCAAACCATCATAACTCCTTTATATGGTTCAAAAACCCTTTTTAAACCATTAAACTCACTTTGTTTTGGTTTAAAACACCCCTTTTCATCTATCAAAACTTTTAAATTGGCCTAAAAAACCCCATTTTTTGCCTAAGAAGCAGTCTTTTTCAATTAAGGGTTTAAGCCCCTTTCCTCCATATGTCCGAGCGCCCGAACCAAGCACTTAAACTTTTTCCCTCACCTTGTTTAGCCTCTATCCGCCTTTATAAAATTAAAGTTTTTACGCCCCTTTAGGCTTGAGCCCTGGCCCCTTTTCTCCATGTAACCTCACTCACGGGACCGCACTTTCTCCTCGCTAAGTCCCTAGCCCCTTCGTTTTTCCCTCGGTTCTCTTCTCCACCCACAGGACCACTTCCCGACGCCTTTCCTTAAGCCCTCTTCCCCTTTTTCTTCTTCCCCGCACCTATTTTATTTATCGACAGATCTCAGCCGTCCATCTTGACCATCCAACGACCACTGTCCTTCCCCTTCATCATCCAACCTCCCACCCATTCATCCCTGCAAATCAATTTCCGCCGTTGATTTTTTTAATATAACGGTTTTCGTTTAAACCCGACGTCTCAACCCCGCCGGGGCCTACCTCCCACTACCCCATCGCCCATCCAATCACTGCTTGCCACCTGGCTCCCACCAAAGCTCCTGCTTGCACACCTTTCCCATCGTGCTCACCCATAGCCGTTGGATTCCCCCCCCAAATCCAATGACCTACGTTTAGTTTCGCGTGCATTTGCCTCCTGAGGTTTAACACCTCATTTCCACGCGAAATCACCGGTTTCGTAAAGGATGTGTGTCACGAAATGATTCGATCGCGTTCCTTTTACAAAAAAACCGCTTACCACCTGTTTGTCACGCGAAAACCACGGGTGGTTTTCAAAACCACTTTTGCCCATTTTTAGCGCCCAACTCCATTTTAAACCCTTTTTTCGCAGTTTTCTCCATTTCCTCCCTCTGCAGCATTCCTCCACTGCTCCTCCGTCACTCAACTCCCCCGCGCTGCTTCCTATGTCCGCGACCTCTTCTTCCCTGCGTTGTTGATTTTTGCGGGGTTCTGGGTTTTAAGGGCTTAAGGCCCCAGTCCGCAAGTGACGGGGCCGGAGAAGATGGCAGGCAACACAGCAGGTCCAAACGGGGACGGTACGAGGGAAAATTTCGGGGGAGTTAATTTCATCGTTCGATCGGTGGTTTGTAGCCATGGTTATGATAAATATCTTATTTGCACCAAAAGCGATCCAGATAGGAGAATGCGGGGTGATAATAACGATAGGACCTGGTTCCTGTGAGATTGAAGAGAAATTGATGTACTGGAACCTGTGGATGTTTTGACCTATTTGTTGATGGAGAAAGCTCTGTCATTGGATCCGTGAGCTTGGTTGTTGGTGAAGTATTCTAGTCTGTTTATGTTTTTCCTGCTTTCCATTTTGTTTTCATCATTTATTTCTTACAGTAGAGTAAAAGTTTTAGGCTAAGAAATGTCTCCTAGAAGCACCTTAGACCTATTTACTCTTCACTGTCTTCATGTTTTCATCTGCTAAAGGTTTTATTAAGTAGTTTGACTGCTTTTCAACCCTCATGCTTGTTTATTTCTTAAATAGTTCAATACAGTGGCCTCAAGAATGATTTATGGTTTTCCCTGCTTGCTTGTTGCTATTTAAAAACTATTTTTGAAGTCTCCCTTCAAAGTACCATTGTCCAAAGTCTGCCAAAGAGCTCTGTTTTGATCATATCCTTTGTACTTGCTCAAATAATTTTTTTGAAGGTCTTTATAGCTGTAATCACAGATGTTTAGAAGTTCTCTCTTCTATGAATGCAGTTATTTGTGAATCTTGAATGTTTTCTTATCCTTGAAAGTGAAATCTTTGATGAAATAGAGTGTTTCTCGACTCTTAGATTTCATTTTGAAAGTTTGTCTTGAAATTATTATTTGCTGAAGTGTGATTTGTAGAATTCATGGTTAGCCCTGTCTATTAAATACTCTTTCATGTTCAAATGATGCTTTAAGCCCCTTTGTTGAAAAGTACATATAATTAATTATTCTTAACTGCCCTTAGTTCTACTTTTCATTCTAAACCCTTAATGTTCATTTCATTTCACCTGAAAACTTTTTAGAACCAAAAGCCAAGTTAGAGTTGCCCTCTGATACCCCTAATTCATCTACAAACTTGTTACAAACTTCCATTTGACTCCATTGCCCAATGACTTAGATATTTCCCTTTTCTATCTATGTTGCCTAGATCATCATGTCCCACAAAACAATCAAACAAATTCATGCTTAATAACTAGCCTAAAATCAACCTTTTTCAAGCAAACAAGTCATATCTTTGCAAATATATTGAGAGATAACTCTCTGAGAATAGGAAGGCTAGATCCTAGAGCTCAAAAGATTGGTTTATATGTTGCCTTGTCATTTGGTTTTCCAATCGGCCAAATCATAGGAACCCAACATTCTGGCGATCAGGGTGGGACTCAAGAGTATATAGTTGCATAAATACCTCTTAAAACTCTTTAGACCCTCAATAAATCAAAGAATACCAAGTGAATCTGCCACCTTATCGCCATCCCAACATTCTGGCGATCACGGTGGGACCTTTTGAGTAAAATTTCCTAAACAAGACACTTAGTATTCATTTAAGTGAAACATAGCTTCTTCAAGCACTACCAGCATAGTGGTCATCATGATAGGATCTGTCTGAATCTGTGGCAATCTAAGTAAATCTTAGGATTCTAAGAGACCCTTATTAAACCTTGAAGAAATCAGCTAGTAATGCCATAGAGTAGACTCTGTTTGTTTCATCACCTTAGCTAAGTGTTGAATCAGGTATAGGACACTCTCATAACTAGAGAACCACATAAAAACTCAGAAAAACCCAAAAACATTTCAGATTGGTTTTCAAATAAACCATTGGTGGTGGACCATAAAACATTTTACCTTCAGAAAAGCTAAAAATTTCCACTTGGAAACTCCACTAGCCCCAGTAGGTCTATTACCTCACTAGTATTCCAGATTTCCTTGAAACTGTGTTAACCAGCCTTGAGGAAGTTTAGAAATCTAGTCCTTTATTATAGAAATCACTGTGAGAGGAAAAATCTTGGAAAACAGTCCTAAAACTTCAAACCTCTATAAATTTTGAAAAACTGAAATCTGGCTTCACATAGGGTCCATACTAGATCCCATCTAGACCCTAATCTCCCTACCATAGTTGACAATCCAGAGAAGATTTTGTGGCAAACTTCTAGATCTGGAAAATCAACTACTGATAGGACCATCCTAAGAACAACATCTATTCCTGAAAACCTTATGGTCTTGGAAGATCCTCACTTTGACTTACCTTACACAAAGAACCTATTCAGAAATAAGTCTCGGAGTGATTTAAATCAAGCTAACCTTGAAACCACATATTTGCAATAGAGCTTTAGCGGATAAGCTTCAGCTTCTACTCCACCTGATTCTCAGCTTCTTCATAATTTCAGCTCATTTCATAACAAATCTTCTCATCATCAGTTTGCTGGCCCAAGTGTTTCTTCTACTCCTATCCATACATACACTATTCAAAACACTCCATTTTAGCCCACTTTCCCTCTTGTTAATCCACCTATTGTAAATCCTTCATTATTTCCAATCATGGCAGCATCGTATGCTCCGCTAGTGTTACCACAACCTCTAGGTCCCATACCCAATAATTACCAATCTAAAATTCCCCATTTCAATGGAAATGAACCTACTACTGCCCAGCATCATGTAGATAAAATGGATGATGCTTTTGATTACATGGAAATAGAAGACGAGACCATTAAAATGAGAATTTTTGCTCAAAGTTTAGGAGGAGAAGTCAAGAAATGGTTTAAAAACTTAGCTCCTCACAGCATAAATTATCTCCCTTCTTTATATCAAATATTCATAAACAAATGGGAAATTAGAAAAAACCCCCTCCAAATTCTTTCAGAATATACCAATCTCAAAAGAAACAGTGGGGAAAGTTTCCAAGAGTATTGCACTAGATTCAATAGTGTTTATAATGCACTTCCTCCAGACATGAAACCTCCATTAGGATTAGCCTTGGCTAAATTTCTAGAGGGCTTTGATCCTGAAATGGCCTACCAGCTGAGAGAAAGAGACCCCTCAACTTTAGAAGATATGTAGAGGGGAGCCTTAAGTGTAGAAGAAAATTTGATTGAGAAAAGAGCTAGGTTGAGAGCAGAGAAAAGAGTTACATACAGAGATGATACAATAGCATCAAATTCATCATCAGATACTAAAATTGATAACTTAGTGAAGCTAATGGAGAGGATGCTTGAAAAGATAAATCTGAATGATAAAGTGCTTCCTAGAGAAAACCAAAACAAAAATAGAAACCAAAATATTAGAAGAGATCCTAATCAAGATAGGCAAAGAGATAATGACCAACAGATTAGGCCTTCTTTTCAACAAAACTATATTGATCAAGAAGAAGAAAGGGAAGTTGAAAGGTTGGAAGAAAATCATGTGAATCTAATAGGATCTGACAGTGAGACAAATGTTTTTGTCACTGAAGAAGAACAAGGATTCTTCTCTTCGGAACAAATTGAAAACAACCATGAAGATCTCGAAGATTACAGATTGGGGTTTGAAAATGCAATCATGGAGGTACACAAACAATACAATCTTAGAAGCAAAGGAAGTCCAGAGATTTCTAATGACAAAAACACCAGTACTACTGTTAAGAAAACTTCAGAAAATCAGTCCAAAAAGACAGCTAGTAACATCAACACTTTGGCCAAGAAAACTAATATAAATAAAGACAAAAACAGTCAGCAAAGTGTTGAACAAAGCTGCCCTAGTACTTCTGCTAGTGGCCCTAACAAATCTGTCCCAAATAGCAGTCCAAATAAAAATCAGCAAATCAGAATTGCTGAAAGAATAGTAAATGAAAAAACAGATGTAAATATGTCAAGAACAATAGTTCCTTTCAGCCTTAAAGGGGAAATTTCCAAAATCAAGATCACCATACCCTTAGCTGAACTAGTAACTCAGGATGTATATAAAAACCAAGTTTTGAAAGCTTTGAATATAGGCAATGACACTAATACTTTAAACTTGATAGATGATAAACCTGAGTTATTGTTTGGTCCTGAAGTTGAAGGAAAATACCAAGAAGGGGTTGTCCCTCCCTTCTATGTCAACCTGAATATACATGAAAAAATCTTGCATAGTGCCATGCTAGACTCAGGTGCTTCACACAATCTTATGCCCAAAGTAGTAATAGAAAGCCTAGGCTTAGAAATTACTAAACCATACAAAGACCTTTACTCTTTTGATTCAAGCAGGGTCAAATGCTGAGGCCTAATCAAATATTTGTGTGTCAACTTGGCACAAATTCTTGCTAAGAGTTTAGTAATGGACATAGTAGTAGCTGATATTCCCCCTAAGTATGGCATGCTTCTATCTAGATCATGGGGAGCCAAACTTCAAAGGATCCTTCAAATGGACATGTCTTATGCCACCATCCCAGTATTTAACCAAACTAGAAGATTATACAGGGAATCCCACATGAAATACATGGTAAGCAACATAGATAGACCAAACAATTCTCCTATCTACTCAATCCATTCAAATTTGGATTCCTTTATCTTATGTAATGAAGATGAAATCAGCCAACAAGAAAAGGAAAACAAAGAAGAAATTAGTCCACCAGAATAGACAAATATGCTATTAGCTCAAGAAAATAACAGTCCGGATTTTAGCAGCCTTAAACAACAGAAAGAAAATGAAAATGAGAGTGAAATACTTTGGAAAATAAACTTTGATGGCTCTTGTAGCATATTAAGTGCAGGGGCTGGTGTATGGATATAGAACCCAAACAAAGGATTTTCCTATAAACTGAATTTTCCATGTGCCAATAACATTGCTGAATATGAGGCCCTCCTTATTGGTCTATACTTACTCAAAGATTTAGGAGCCAAAAGAATATTAGTCCAAGGGGATTCTAAGCTCAATATCAGACAGATCAAAGGGGAATATTCAAACAAAAACCCAAAACTCAAAGAATATAGAAATGTTGCCCTTGATCTTCTGAAAACCTTTGAAAAATATGAACTCATTTTCATCCCAAGAGCTCAAAATCATCTAGCAAATGAACTTGCCTTTGCTGCTAGTAATTGCCAAAAACCACAGACAAATGAACAATCTGATATAAAGGTAAAAAACGGACCTGAAATACCTTACAATGAAGATTATTAGCAAGTATTCGAAGGAGACAAACACATAGATGATTTTCTGCAATCAAAGAATGACTTTGCCATACCAATACCTTTTTCAAGCCATGAGGAAAACTATTTTAATAAAAAACAAAACCCTGAAACAGAGCTGTCTTTTTCTGCTGATATAAACCATTTTGAACATCCTTTTAGAGTAGAAATAATTGACAGTACAAACTAGAAAGACCTGGAAGTTTTACAATGTAAAAATGATACAATTCCAAGAGGTCTTGCACCATTAGAACAACTTTTTGATTTCAATGATGTAGCCAAGGAACCAAGGATGGAGCCTATGGAAACAAACATAGAAGAACATAACATAGGCAGCCTAGCAGAACCCAAGATGATAAAATTAGCTAGCACTCTCCCAGCTCATATCAAACAACAATACATAGAACTTTTCAAAGAATTTAAAGATGTGTTTGCATGGGGATACAAGGATATACAATCATATGATACCAGCATCATTCAACACAAAATTCCTCTTAAGGAAAATCAGAAACCTTTCAAACAAAAACTCAGAAGGATAAACTCTATTTTATTGCCTTTAGTTGAGAAAGAGATTAAGAAAATGTATGATGCTAGGATCATATTTCCTCTTAGGTATTTAGAATGGGTTTTCAACTCAGTATCTGTTAGGAAAAAGACTGGGGAAATTAGACTTTGCATTGATTTCAGAAATCTAAATAGAGCCTCCCTTAAAGATAACTATCCCTTGCAAAAAATGGATCATATACTTCAGAGGGTGGTTGGGTCTAAAAGAATTTCACTGCTGGATGGGTTCTCAAGTTACAATCAGGTTTTAGTACTCCCAAGTGACTAACATAAAACTGCTTTTACTACACCTTGGGGTACTTTCATGTATGTCAAAATGTCATTTGGTTTAATGAATGCAGGGGCCACCTTACAAAGGGCCATGGACATAGCCTTTTTAGGAGACATAGGCTATTTTATAATCATTTACCTTGATGACATTACCGTTTTCTCTAAAACTGATGAGGAACACTTGATTCATTTAAGAAAAGTGTTTGAGAAATGTAGGAAATATGGCTTATCTTTGAATCCCAAAAAGACACTCTTCGGTCTCCAAGAAGGAAAGATTCATGGCCATATAATTTCTGAAGAGGGAATCAAAGTAGACCCTAAAAGGATTGATGGCATATTGAAAATCAACGATCCTAGAAACCTTAAAGAATTACAATCTTTCATTGGAAAGATAAATTTCATCCCTAATCTTGCTAAGCTATTAAGAAATATCTCAAACATGCTTAAGAAATAGGTAGGTGTTAAATAGACAATATAGGCTAAACATCATTTGACTAGTAAAACAAGCTTTAACTCAAACACCGGTTCTCATAAGTCCTAATTTCACCAAAGATTTCTATATCTTTTCCTTTGCATCTGAACATACAATAGCTGCAGTGTTACTACAAAAGAATGAAATGGGGCATGAACAACCAATATTATTTTTATTACGGCCTTAACAGATGCTCCGCTCAAGTATGACATCATGGAGAAACAAGCCTTAGCCTTGGTAAAAGCACTAAAAGGCTTTAGAGTCTACATTTTATATTCTCACATCATTTCTTTTTTCCCACACACTGTTGTCAAGGATATTCTAAGTCTAAACCCTGATGGTAAAAGGGAAAAGTGGATTGCTATTATTCTAGAATATGACTTAGAAATCAGGCCTACCAAACTAATCAAAGGGCAGGGATTAGAAAAACTCATGGCTAAATCAAACTTCCAAGCACTAGATATGAATATGGTTGATGTTTTGGAAGAAACAGAAGAATTCACAGCTCCATTTGTTGAAGAAACTTTTGTAAATTCACCTTGGTATGCTGATATCAGATATGTGCTACTTTATTTGAATACCCCTCATTCTCTGTCTAAAACTAAAGCTAGATTTTTGAAGCAGAAAACTTTAAATTATTGTATACTAGATGGGGTTTTATATTGGAAGAATGCTCTTGGAACATTGCTTAAATGTTTGCTTGAGGTTGATGCAGGAAAAATCATGCATGAGCTGCATGAGGGAGAATGTGGAGGACATCTGCACTGGAAGACTACAACAAATAAAATCCTCAGATCTGGTTACTATTGGCCCACCCTTTTTCTAGATACTCAGAAACTTGTCATTTCTTGCCATAAGTGTCAATTTTTTGATGGCAAGAGAAAACTCCTACCTTTACTCTTACATCCCATTAGTGTTGAGGGTCCTTTCCAACAATGGGGCTTGGAATTCATTAGAGAAATTCACCCATCTTCATCAGCCCAACATAAGTGGATCCTCACTGCCACTGATTATTTTACCAAATGGATAGAAGTCATACCCTCTAGGAATGCTACTGACTCTATCATTATCAAGTTCCTTGAAACCAACATACTATCCGTATTTGGTTGTCCTAGAAAAATTATCATAGATAATGCTGCTGCCTTCAAATCTAAAAGAATGGTTGACTTCCTCCATAAGTATCATATTACCTTGGGTCATTCCATTGCCTACTATCCTCAAGGAAATGGATTAGCTGAATCCTCCAAAAAAATCCTTGTCAATATTATCAAAACACTGTTGGAACAGAATCAGAAATCATGGCATAGTAAGCTTATTTATGCTTTATGGGATGATAGATTAACCACCCAAAAGTCAATAAATATGTCCCCCTATCAACTGGTTTATGGCATGGATGCAGTCTTTCCAACCTCTTTAGGAGTTCTAGTCATGAAACTCCTTCAAGAAGTACAAATTGAAGAGAATGATATGCAGAGAAGGATCAATCAGACCATTCATTTACAACAGTCAAGAGAGGAAGTGTACAAGAGAACACAAATAGTCCAAGAAAGTATCAAGAAGTTATTTGACAAAAGGACTAAAGAAAATGATTTCCAAGTTGGAAATGTAGTTATAAAGTGGTATTCTAGAAGGGAAGAAAAGGGAAAACATGGAAAATTTGAAAATCTGTGGAAAGGGCCCTACATTATTCATTCTATTAGGGATCACAATACATTCCTTCTGCAAGAGATGAATGGAGAAGATTTATTTGGAGGTCCTGTCAATGGCAAGATGCTCAAACACTATTTCTGCCAAGAGTCCTAAATTTCAAATTTTTTATTTTTCACTGTATATAACATTGTTTCTCAAATTTGAAAAAAGAAAAAACAAAAAAAAATAGAAAAAGTAAAGAGGGCAGATTCAAAAGAGGTACAACCCCATACCCAAAAAAAAGGAAAAAAAAGAAGAGAATTTTCTGAAAGTGAGAAAATATAAGTGCCACTACTGATTAAAAAATGATATATTGCTTCAGTCATCTAGCTTAAACATGGTTGAACATACTTTCAATTTACTACTGATAGGTTAGTGAATCAGATTTGCCAAATAATTTAATCTTGGCTTCTCATTAGAGTAGATTATGATAGAAGAAAAATGGTTCAAGCATGCTCAAAATCTGAACCAGGAATCAAGAGAAAAGATGGCTCTAACATGATAAAAACTTGGGCCAAAGAGAGAGAGAAAGGCTGGTTCTAATATGCTAAAAAATTTGAACCAGGAAAAGAAGAAGAAGACAGCTCAAAAGATCAAAATCAAGAGCTGGAAAAAGAAAAGAAGGATGTCTTTAATTTTAAGATCTTAAGCCTTCGCAATTTTGTTTTATTTTTCTGCAAATAAAGTCTGTGCAGCTTGTACATACAGCCATGGACACCATAACAGATCAGACAGTCTAATCCTGATTTGACTATGTTTAAATTTTCTATTTTAGAAGTAGAGAATAAAATCTGTCAAACAACTTAATCTTGACAGATAGTAGCTTAGGTAGAAAATAAAGGGTTCAACAGTTTAATCTGGACTCTTGGAAGAAATAAGGATAGGAATAGATTAGTTTATTTCTCTTTTAAAAAAAAAAAATGTCAAAGAGTTTGCTAGTTCAAATGCACTCAAAAAGGAAGAAAAAATGCTAGGATAAGTAGGATTGGGTAGGAAGAGATGCCGTTTGAAAAGATTACATGTTACAGACTGATAAAAGTTGTCGTTTTTAGAGAAATATCAGCAAGAAAAGAAGAAATCTGCCCAATGGATAAGGCACTAGTCTGCTAAAAGCCAGAGATTAATAACTGAGGTTCTGGACACCTAAAAGGACAGATGTCCTCCCCAAGTGAAGCCACTGTTAGTCATCCATAATTCTGATGATATCCAAAGATGACTAAATTGCCAATCATAGATTTCTAGAAATAACATTTCAAAGAAACATTATGAGTTCTAGAAATCTCACTGCCTTCATCATTCTGAGTTTGTCAATTCACCAAAATCTTCATCCATATCTCCTAAAAAGGTTATACTGCTGTTTCAAAGAAGAAAGCTCATTTCATGCTATTTATCCCTATTTTTATTAGTCCATTTCCCTCTAAAAAAAAGCCCATTTTCCCTCTATCAACTCATCATTTCCTCTGAAAAAACCCTCCAAACCATCATAACTCCTTTATATGGTTCAAAAACCATTTTTAAACCATTAAAATCACTTTGTTTTGGTTTAAAACACCCCTTTTCACCTATCGAAAATTCTAAATTGGCTTAGAAAACCCCATTTTTGGCCTAAGAAGCAGTTTTTTTCAATTAAGGGTTTAAGCCCCCGAGGGCTTAAAATCTTTAGCCCCTTTCCTCCATATTTCCGAGCGCTCGAACTAAGCGCTTAAACTTTTTCCCCCGCCTTGTTTAGCTTTTGTCCACCTGTATAAAATTAAATTTTTTATGCCCCTTTGGGCTTGAGCCCCGACCCCTTTTCTCCATGTAACCTCACTCATGGGACCACACCTTCTCCTCGCTAAGTCCCTAGCCCCTTCGTTTCGCCCCTGGTCCTCTACTCCACCCACAGGACCACTTCCTGACGCCTTTCCTTAAGCCCTCTTCCCATTTTTCTTCTTCCCCGCGCCTATGTTATTTCTCGACGAATCTCAGCCGTCCATCCTAACCATCCAACAACCACCGTCCTTCCCATTCATCATCCAACCTCCCACCCATTCATCCCTACAAATCAATTTCCGCCGTTGATTTATTTAATCTAACGGTTTTCGTTTAAACCCGACGTCTCAACCTCGCCAGGGCCTACCTCCCACTACCCCGTAGCCCATCCAATCACTGCTTGCCACCTAGCTCCCACCAAAGCTCCCGCCCGTGCACCATTCCCATCGCACTCACCCATAGCCATTGGATTTCCCCCCCGGATCTAACGGCCTACATTTAGTTTTACGTGCATTTGCCTCCCGAGGTTTAACACCTCATTTCCACGCGAAACCATCAGTTTCGTAAAGGACGTGTATTGTGAAATGATTTGATCGCATTCGTTTTACAAAAAAATCGCTTACCACTCGTTTGTCACGCGAAAACCACTAGTGGTTTTCAAAACCACTTTTGCCCATTTTTCGCACCCAACTCCATTTTAAACCCTTTTTTTTGCGGTTTCTTCCATTTCCTCCCTCTGAAGCTTTCCTCCACTGCTCCTCCGTCACTCCTCAGCCTCTGCACGTAGTTTTTCCAACCCCGCAGGATTATATAATTTATTTGTTGGTTTTTGCAGGTTCTATGGCAGTTTTAAGGGCCAAAAACCCTCCCACAGTCCATAAAGGGACGGGGCCAGAAGATGACGACCTTTGTGGTCCAAACAGAGGCCAAATCACGAGGGAAAGGAATTGCCAGGGTTAATTTCATGGTTCGATTGGTTGTTTGTAAGCACTGGTTATACAATCGACCCTCCAACGCATCAAAAGCCATCTGCACACTGACAAAGAAAATAGAAAGAAGACAGTGGAGATTAAAGGTTAAAAGATGAAGATTAAAGTCAAAGACCGAAGATTAGAAAGTTTTAATCCACAATTTTAAGGTTAAATACACAGTTTAAAGGTGGATACAGTCAGCAAAAGGACATTTGAAGACCAAAGAAGAATGAAGAAGGCATGAATAGCCTTAAAAACACAAAATCAGAGTTAAAATAGAGTATCAAGGCATAAAGAGACAGACAGAAGATTTAAAAGGTTTAATTAGCAGATCAAGGCTAAAAGGCCTTAGAAACATAGTTTTATGATGAAATCAGGGCAAAGTAGGCTTAAAGATAGCCTCAGATACATCAAAGGGGTAGTTATTCACTTGATAAGTCAAAATGTGACACCTTTCACTTAATTTATACCTCAAAAGACAAATAGACAGTTATTACACTAAAGGAGATATTATAAACTATTAGAGAGTTATTGTAAAGACAGAAAAAGGCCTCAAATTCAATCTTTTCAACTATTTTATTCTCAGAAAGTAAAGACATATTTATTGCATAGAGAAGTAGTTGAGAGACATTCCTACCTTATGCCTTGCATGGTTTTTAAGGATAGGAGTGCATTTACTATGTCATTAATAACATTTTTAACCCTAGATAGTTCCACCTCCTCATTTGCAGCATAAATACTACATTCAAACTCACTGAATGCGGGGGCATTTTGATAACTCTTTGAAGTAATACATAGTTCTGTTGAGATTGAAGAGAAATTGATGTATTGGAACCTGTGGATGTTTTGACCTATTTGTTGATGGAGAAAGCTCTATCATTGGATCCGTGAGCTTGGCTGTTGGTGAATTATTCTAATCTATTTATGTTTTTCCTGTTTTCCATTCTGTTTTCATCATTTCTTGCTTATAGTAGAGTAAAAGTTTTAGGCTAAGAAATGTCTCCTAGAAGCACCTTAGACCTGTTTACTCTTCACTGTCTTCATGTTTTCATCTGCTGAAGGTTTTATTAAGTACTTTGACTGCTTTTCAACCCTCATGCTTGTTTATTTCTTAAATAGTTCAATACAGTGGCCTCAAGAATGATTTATGGTTTTCCCTGCTTGCTTGTTGCTATTTAAAAACTATTTTTGAAGTCTCCCTTCTGTAGAAATTATATAACTAATATGTTATATGTCCAAGATTATCCTGATCACACACTATTTTAACTTCATGCACAATACAAAATCTATTCCACCATTGATCATCACATGCGGAAATTAAATAAATTGCAATGCACACATGAAACCATAAAATTCACACACATTAACACAGATGTTTTAACGGGAAATTTTAGAGCTAAAAACCCCAACTATCTGTATATAATATATGTCATAAAGATCATGTAACAATCCTCATACAAAGCTGATCATATCAAGCTCTCAGTACAATACAATCGCTGCACACTAATCAGGCCCGATCTAGCAAATCCATGCACCAATCTTTTCCACCTGCTAGCCTACCTCTACTGCGCAATCCCTATTGAAGAATGGCTCTAAATGAACTCGAATCCACCTGGCTTGCACTGCACAATCCTCATTGGCATCTCCACTGAGTGTTGGATGCAATCAATGCATCACTATAGTCACAACTGATAGTCTGTCTTCCCTTTTCACCTATCTCTCCACTGGTCTCCACTGAAAATGTACATGCAATATAGTTAACTGATGTATTCTTCAGTTGATTAATGAGTTATTATTTAGTGAATTAATTAATAGTTAATTCACACCACTCTCACTGGTGTATCGATCAGTTAGACTAGATACAAATAGCTCAACTGTGTCTAACTGAGTTAAACTGAACACAACTCCATCAACTACTTCTATAACTCCAAAAAACTCTGTCACATGAGTTCTAACTGAAGTCCTCATGCATTAGCTCCAGTAAACTCTCAATAATAGCGTAATTCCTTCTGTTAGCTACTATGCCATATTTGTGCACGTAACTGAAGTGCTCCAAGAGAATAAGATAATGTTTAGAGTCCAAATATTATTAAGAGATAATAATATTCAACATATCTATTTTTAGACTAGCAATCTAAAAATAGATTCCGTCCAATATGTCTAAAAATAGAAGTCCATCTATTTTTCCAACTTGACCAACCATCCACAAATAGCATCCTACAACTCATAGAATATGATCGACATGTCTAAAAATAGACATAGTCTAAAAATAGACTTTGCGCCAAAAATAGCCTGCGGGCCCACTTAGTGAAGGCGACTCTTTTCACTAAGCTCATCATCATGTTGAATCTCAACACTCCCTCTCAACAAGATAGGGATTATCTGCCACCCCGTCCTGTCTCTATGGTATTTGAATTTGCTCCTTGTGAGCGCCTTCGTTAGAATATCTGCATCCTGATCCTCCGTAGGAATGTAATAAAAAGAAAGCAACATGATCTTTCGCTACACACAATATCTGATATGATGGTATCAGATGTCAATATGTTTAGATCTATCATGAAATACTGGATTAAACGAGAGTTTAATGCAACTTTGATTATCACAATATATCACAGTAGGATCTAAGTGTGAACCAAACAACCCGACCAGTATCTTCCTCATCCATATAGCCTCGCATGCAGCCAAAATTGCTACCATGTACTCGGCCTCTGCTGAACTGAGTGCCATAGATCTCTATTTCATGCTATACCAAGAAACTGCTGTAGACCCGATATTAAAAATCCCTCCAGATATGCTCTTTCTGTCCGTTGGGATCCCTGCCCAATCTGCATCCGTGAAGCCATGCAGCTTCACCTCATCCGAATTTCTGTACCACAATCCATATCTCGATGTGCCCTTGAGATACCTTAGGACATGCTTGCCTGCCTTCCAAAAGAGCTTGGTAGGCTTAACCATAGCTTGTGAAAGCTGGTTAATAGCATAGCATATGTCCAGTCATGTATTGACTAGATACATGAGCGAATCAATCAACTGTCAATAAACAGTGGCATCCACTACCTCTAACGATGTAGCATCCTCTTTCCTCCAACCACTAGGAAGAGGAGTGCCGATAGGCTTGTAGCCTTGCATGTTGAACTTCTCCAGTATCTCCTGGGCATACTTGCCTTGAGACACAAACAATCCATCCTTCTGCTGCCAAATTTCCAATCCCAGGAAATAATGAAGGAGGCCCAAGTCCTTCATCTCAAACTCCTTTGCAAGATCTGCCTTGCATGAGTGTATCAATAGTTCATCACCTGCTAATATCAAATCATCTACATAAAGTACAATGATCAACAACTTACCCTCCACCACAATCTGGTATAGGTTTGGATCCACCTCACTCTTGGTGAATCCAAGTCTAGTGAAATAAATGTCTATCCGTGTGTACCAAGCATGAGGTGCGTTTTTCAACCCATACAATGCTCTTTTGAGCCTGCACACATGTGACTTGCTACTGAAGATTTCGAAACCTTCAGGCTGCTCTATGTACACCTCCTCCTTAATGACTCCGTTGAGGAAAGTAGTCTTCACATCCATCTGATGAATGTGCCAACCCATCTGCGCCGAGAGAGCAAGGATGGTCCATATGGAAGAATACCTTGCGACAGTTGCAAAGGTTTCTTCATAGTCGATCCCCTCGATGTGTGAGAAGCCCTGGGAAACAAATCTTGCCTTGTACTTCTCGATGCTCTCGTCAGCAGCTTGCTTCACTTTGTAGATCATCTCGAACCTACCATTGATTTCCCTTCCGGCCTTGGGACAATCTCCCATGCACTGTTTCTGACACTCGAATCATATTCTTCCACCATGGCATATACCCATGCGGGATCCTCCACAACTTCCTCGAAATAAGATGGTTATGTCACGATACACTTGCTCATCAGAGCCATGTATCCAATAAATCGGTTAGGTGACTGTCTCTATCTACGCTATGATGTAGGTGCTCCTACATTCTACGCTGCATCAAGATTCAGTCGCTCAGATTCTGTAGTGCGCTTTCACCCTCTGATGTTTGGTGCTGCATGAGTGGTTTCTTCCACTCCATGAACCTCCTCTTGTGGCTGATCCACATCCTGAGGCTCATATTTAGGAACAAGTAGCTCCTCATCTGCATGCAAGTGTAGCTCCCTCTCAAGCGACAACTTCATGGCTTTCTCGTCATGAAATTTGATATCCCGTCGCACAACAGTCTTTCGACTGTCTGGAAAATACACACGATAATTGTGGGGTGTTTCTGTGTACCCCACAAATATCCCAACCTCTGCGGTTAGATCTAGCTTCTTTCTAGCATCCTTCATCACATGAATGTAAATAGGTGAGCCAAAAATCTTCAAATGAGAAATATCAGGCTTCTTACCAGAAAATGCCTCTTCGGGTGTACTCATGCCAAGTACTCTATGAGGACAACGGTTTTGAACATAAACTGTAGTGTTGCATGCTTCAACCCACAAGTGTATGGGAAGGCCCTGATCATGCAACATTTCCCATGCAGCACCCAGGATCATTCTGTTACTTCTCTCCGCGACCCCATTCTGCTATGGGTTATGAGGCGCTATGAGCTCTCTTCGAATTCCTTTTGCACTGCAAAATTCTTTGAATTCTCCAGAGATGAATTCACCACCATTATCTCTCCTTAGAGCTTTCACTTGCTTCCCCGACTCTTTCCCGACTAGTGCCTTGAACTCACAGAACTTTGACTATGTCTCACTCTTCTTCTGCATGAAGAAGATCCAACACTTACGAGAAAAGTCATCAACAAATATCACATAATACCCGTGCTTTGCTGTTGAAGCTACTGAGAAAGTTCCACACACGTATGTGTGAATTCTCTTAAGGATCATCATGGCGCGAATATCCTTCTCATGAAAGGTGGTCTTCACAAATTTTTCCAAAGTACATCCCTTGCACTGATTTGACTGCGCAAGTGTACCCTTGGGAAGCTTGGTAGAAATCTGCTACAAAATTTTCAAAGCGCCATGGTGAAGATGGCCCAATCTCCTGTGCCACAATTCTCCCTCATCCTGGCTCACCACTCCTTCTGCTTTGCCTGCCATTTCTACGCAGCCATCTACCTACAATTGATAAAGGTTCTTAACTCGAATCCCTATCCTCCGGGTTTCACCAGTTTCTTTACTGCGCAGGAAAGCCTTTCCCTCACTAAAAACAACATCATATACCTTGTCTTCCAACATCGCCATAGAGATAAGATTCTTCTTCAAGCCTGGAACATGCATGACATCCTTCAATATGAAAGGTTTTCCAGACTCCCTCTTAAAGGAAATAGTTCCGATACCAGTCGCACTGTATCTACCGTCATTTCCCATCTCGATGTGCACTCCAAGATCCTTCTCATCCAGATCACTGAACAAATATTTGTCTCTGGTCATATGGAAAGACGCACCACTGTCAAGAAACCAAATTGATCCCATCACAATTGAAACCAAGAATGCGATCAGTGAAAAATCCAACTCAAACTGCGAGGCTAAGGCCTCTCCAACTGTAGATCCAGCAGCCTGCTTAGTTTTCTTCTTTTGTGGACAATTAGTGGCGTAATGTCTGTGTTGGTGACAGTGAAAGAACTTCACCTTGGACAAGTCCTGCTTCTTACCTTTCGCACCAGATTGAGAAGGATTTTTCTTTCCCTTCCCTTTCCTTGCTTTGGCAGCCAAAGCACAATTTTTTTCATCTTCATTCTTCGATGAAGATCCATCCCTGTTACCCTGCCTTATCTCCTCCTGCACAAGATCTGACCAAAGTCGCTCCCATCTTGGAAGTTTCTCCTGACCATTGACAGAGTCCTTGTAGCTATGCCATCTCTTCAGAAGCCTAAGGAGAGCCAAGCTCACCAAGTCCTCTTCATCTACAGTAACGCCCACACTTCCCATCTCATCCCTGCACTGGAAAAACTTTGTGAGGTACTTGGGTATACTGTAGCATTTCTCCATTTTTATTTTCCTGAGCTTGTCTTTAAGTGCCAACTTCCTCTGGTCGCTTCTGATTTGGAACAAGTCTGTCAAAGCTTTCCACATCAAGAATGGACTAGCTTTACCATGAAGGCTGGACACTATGTTATCCTTCACACCTTCCAACAGAATCATTCGACATTTTGCTGTCTTGTTTTGCCATGTGTTGTGGACAATTTTTGTCACCCCCCTAGAGACAGTCTAGAGTTGCCATAGACCAGTGCCTAGGACATCTTAATATAGCAAGGAGCTCTTTGTATAAGTCTAGAGTTGCCATAGACTAGTGCCTAGGACATCTTAATATAGCAAGGAGCTCTTCGTATAGTTTGGATTGTCAGTCCAAGAGGTCGCTTACTATCTCTTGTTTGAACAAAGAAATTAGTTTTAAATGGGACCAATCTCTCTCAGAAGCTGATACAAAGATAAGAATAGTGTAGGAACATCATGTAAAACTCCAATACAAAGGCATCAGACAGTTAAGAGACAGCTTACTGTAAAGAGGGCCAGTTCAAATAATATATCACAGAAATCAAATATCAGGAGATGAGTGCAGTGAGGAAACATAAAGAAGATATTAGTTATCATGAGACTGATACCCAGATACACAACAAAACCACATAAGGGCATACTAATTTATGAATCCTTATATGACAATGGAATTTTAAAAGCACCCTCCTCATGCAACTAATATAGTAGAAAATATGGATGAGATGAACATGGAACAGTATATCATGACTAGGCCTATTTAAAGCACTTGACTAATTCCAGAAAGGGCACCAACGAGGATGAATCCTTACTGCAAACTAGTGAGCCACTCGCATTCTAGAACATGATACAAGAAGATAAATAGCATGAAATAAGATATTGTATTAACACATAAGAGAAATTACATACCGTGAGATACCAAAGACCAGAATCCTCATTACAGTTATAACTCCTCCTCACTGAGACCCTACAAGCTCTGAACCTTCATACAGAAATATTACAAAATGTATACAAAAGCCTTTTCACTGCACAGTTTGCTGATAGAAATCTGGAACCCTTACAATGTCTTTCTTTTCAGCTTTTATAGAAGGGATAGAGAATTCTAGAGGAGGAGGTAGATGGAAAACATTTAATGACTTATTTTGAATCAGATGGCGGAAAACATTCGCGCCCTCATTATGAATGACTGAACATAAATGACTGTACTTTACGACTTATTTCCGGAAATGAATGCTGGGAATGAAAATCTACTTACAAACAAGACATAAATAATAAAATATGTAGATATTCGGCTCTTTGCTAGAGGAGGAAGATCTGTGGCAATTAAACCTTGAGGCGCCTGCTTTTGTACATGATACTTTCGATCTACAGGTTTTGAATTTAAATTTGAAACCTTTTTCATGCCGGACACTGAATTCATTGCTTCTTCATTAATAATTTGTTGCCGCATTAATGTTTTCATCCGCCCAAATGTGCCTTTTGATTTTCTCTGGAGATTTCTATAGACCGAAGTATCTTTCTTTAATGGTGGTCACATCATAATGACTCCCGGATCCTTTCTGCCCACTTCGTTTCCACAACAAGTTCCTGCAAAAACAAAAGCCTATTGAATAAAACTCATCACAGAGGGAGTGGACATAGTGAGGTTAATGGAAGTGGTGACACAGATTTGAGAGGATGATGAGATGACGCGGGGTGGCGAAAAACACAGAGGAACAACAGAGAAATAGGAAGTGAAGATGAGGTAATACAAAGGGAGGATGATAAGTGCAAGGGGCAAAGACATCAAACAGAAACATTAAAATGCAACACATAAACAGAATATGTGAATAGTGGAAGGAACAGCGGATGACATGTGGGCAGAGGACGAAGAATGGCGAAACGATGCTAATGGCACCAAAACTCAGAAATTAACTTTCATGGGAGTTACGAAGAAAAACGTGACAAACAATGGAGCAAAGGCTTTGGAAGTGGGACCCAGAGCGCACATCGCAAATTTGCAAGTGGAGAAAATGCGATAGATGGAGCGATGGAATAACCAGAATCTGCGCTCTGCGCTATGCGAGGGGCATGACCGGTCGAGCGCGGATCGCAAAAACGAAAAATGCGATGCCGGAAAATGACATAAACGGGAAACTGCACTTTTGCGATGGGGAGGAAAATGCGACAGCGTGATCATGTGATTTGCGATAAACGCTCTAAGGGGCAGCGCTTGGCTATATGGATGAAAGAAGGTGCGGAGCTAGGGGAGAAAGGAGCTAGGCCTTATATAACTTTTAAAAGCAGATTTTAGCCTTTTTTGAATGTATTTCCGGCTCGGGAAATGGCAACGATATGGAAGAAAAAGGGGAACCTAGCTGGAATTTGAATGTAGGGGCTGATTTTATACAACATTGGCTCCATCTGGGGACGACATGTTCATCCTCGGGCATGCCGAGAACGCGCAGACCTCAGACCCTCCTGTGCGTGAATTTCATTCTACGATCCCTTTGCTTTTCCTCAAAACTTATCAGCTTATTTATACTATTTACATTCAAAATTGAAATCACACTTACATACATCATATACATTAAAATACATCAAGCCTAGTCTGCTTGAGTCAGTACTGAAAGTAGTGTTTAAGGAATTGTCCATTCACAGGGGCGTCCAGCAGATCACCCTGTAGGTTTTCTAACATGAAAGTATTATTTCTCCCTAGATTCACGATTTTGAATGGGCCAAACCACAGTGGATCAAACTTTGCATGCTTGCCCTTCTCTGCTCTTCGAACATCCCACCTGAGAACCAGGTCTCCAACTTGAAAATTCCTATCTTTTGCATGGCGATCAAAAATATTCTTCATTTTTTCCTGATACTCTACCAGTCTCTTATTTACCTGGTCTCGTGTTTCCTCTAATTCCACCAATTGGTTTATTCTTCTGATCATATCATCTGGTTCTTCTTGACTTTCCTGCATGAAACGTGCCACTGGTAATGCCAATTGCAGAGGAAACACAGCAGCTCGCCCATACACCAGCTCATAGGGTGACTTTCCTGTTGCTCGCTTGCTCATTATTCTGTTTGCCCATAGAGCAAACTTTAATTGAGAATCCCAATTCTTCTGATTCTCACTTATTGTTTTCTTTAGGGCCCTCACCAGGGTTTTATTAGAAGACTCTGCTAAGCCATTCCCCTGTGGGTAGTAAGCTGTGGAGTGAGTCAATGTAATGTTATACCTTTGGCAGAACTTTACAAACCTGGCAGACTTGAAAGCCTGCGCATTGTCAGTTACAACTCTAGCAGGGCAGCCAAACCTAGATATGATATTTTCCTCCATAAACCTCATTATTACGGCATCTGTAGCATTTCTGGTAGGTATGGCTTCCACCCATTTCGTGAAATAGTCTGTGGCCGTTAGTATCCATTTATATTGGCCACTTGATGGGGGATGTATCTCTCCTATAAATTCTAACCCCCATTTTTGAAATGGTTCATTCACATGAATAGGAATCAAGGGTAAAGCTGCTAATTTATGTCTTTCTGCAAATATTTGGCACTTGTCACATGCTCTGATCCAAGCAAAAGTATCTGAGTACAGTTTTGGCCAGTAAAAACCAGCCCTCAATATTTTATGAGTTGTAGCCTTCCAACTGTAATTTCCTCCACAAATTCCTTCATGAAATTCTGTCATTACATTCTTCACTTCATTTTCTGTGAGGCATAACAGTAATATACCTAAAGGGTCTCTCCAATAGAGCTTTTCGTTGGCAATTACATATTTCTGGGATTTCATCCTTACAGCTCTGTATTTTATCTTATCACAACTTGGGGGACAGCTAAGAGTTAAGAGGTATTCAACTATTTCTTTATACCAAGGACAAGTTAGATATTTCATATGTATCTTTTGAGTGGCCATCTCCAGCCCCTGTTGTTCTTCTTCTTTCTCGGATTCTTCATTTGCTATCATAGATAGATTAATGCCCAAAGCTTGATGATTTGATTCAGATAACATCTTAGCAAGTCCCTGTCCTTTAATCAGCTTAGTGGGCCTTACATCCAAATCATATTCTTGTATTTTTGCAATCCATCTTCCTCTTCTACCCTCGCTATCCACCTGAACAAGAATGTCTTTGACAGCTGCTGTGGGGACACAGGCGGTAATATGAGATTGCAAGACATATGTTCTAAAAGCTTTAAGTGACTTTACCAGGGCATATGCCTGCTTCTCCAATATATTATACTTCAATTCAGCATCATAAAGCACCTGACTGAAGAAGGCTATAGGCTGTTCATATCCCTCTTCATTTTTCTGCAACAACACTCCAGCAATTGTATGAGGCGAAGCAAATGAGAATATCATAAATGGCTTTTTGTAATCGGGTCTAGCTAGCACAGGAGCTTCAGCGAATGCCTGTTTTATCCTTGTGAATGCATCTCTAGACTCCTGGGACCATTTTAATTCATTCTCCTTTTTCAACATATTAGTTATATGTCTAACTATCTCGGCATAGTTAGGAATGAACCTTCTCAAAAAATTAATTCGGCTTAAGAACACCTGTATTTCCTTCTTATTCCTGGGTAGAGGGATGTTGTTTATTACTTCCACTCTCTTAGGGTCTATTTTCACACCGTCTTTAGTTACAATGTGCCCTAAGAGTTTTCCCTCATCTAATGCAAATAAAGACTTTTGAGGGTTGAGGGATAGGCCATACCTTCTACACTTTTCAAAAGTTTTTCTTAAATGCTCAATATGTTCATCGTCATTTTTCGAAAACACTGTAATTTCATCGAGATATACCACCAAAAACTTGTCCCGTTCCCCAAGAAAGGCTATATCCATTGCTCTCTGAAAAGTAGCTCTTGCATTAATTAATCCAAATGGCATCCTGGCATACATAAAGGTTCCCCATGGTGTAGTGAATGCAGTTTTCTTCTGATCCTCTGGGAAAACAGCCACCTGATTATAACCAGAAAAAGCATCCATCATTGACATTTTGGAGGCTCCCACTACTTTCTGCAGGATATGGTCCATCTTAGGCAGTGGATAATTATCTTTGAGAGATGCTCTATTCAAATTCCTGAAATCCACACACAGCCTTATTTATCCATTCTTCTTTCGGACAGGAACAAGGTTTGCTACCCACTTAGAGTATCTCAATGGCACAATTATTTTAGCTTTCAATAGCTTTTTGACTTCTTTTTCAATGGAGGGAAGCAGCAGAGGGTTTATCTGTCTGAGCTTCTGCTTATAAGGCTTTGCACCTTCCCTCAAAGGGATTTTATGTTGCATTATATTAACATCAAAAGTTTTTAGGTCCTGATAGGACCAAGAAAATACATATTTGTAAGATTGAAACAACTTCAAATATTTTTCTTTGTATTCTTCTGGGACTCTTTTAGATAATTTTACAATTTTTGGATCAGCATAAGTACCCAGATTCAAATCTCCCACTTGATCTTCTTCTGTCACCTTATTTGGCTGCAATGGAATATCATATTTGTTAAATAATCTTTCTAGAGGCACCAGACCTCTAGGTATAACATTTCCTTTCAGCTGCAGCACCTTATTTCCTGCTATTCTTTCTTCCCATCTGTTTTCTGCAATATTTTCAACTTCTTCCTCCTCATTATCATCAATATCCATATTGGAGAATTCTCCCACTGTCTCCATGAATCTCTTCATCTGTTCATCATCTTCAAATACCTGCCAATGCTTTATGTTATCTGGAATGGATGGTCTGTAACGTACCTCCACTTCATATCTTAGAAGTGGGTTCTGAGGAGGACGGAATGTACTGGCAGCTACAACAAGAGAATCTTCTATTTTGTTTTGCTCCCGGGGCATGAACTGTATGTTAAATGCTGAGAAGAAATTTTCTATCATATCCCACACTTCATTTCTATAAGCTCTCAGACGTGGATGCTTAGTTTGGCATTGATTTTTGATCTGTCTTACCACCAGCTCAGAGTCTCCCAAGACTTTTAAACTTTGGATGCCCATGTTTCTGGCTGTCTGCAGTCCCAATAATAGTGCCTCATATTCGGCTACATTGTTTGTAGCCTCATACTCCAATTTAAAGGACAGTGGCACCCATTTTCCTGTAGGGGAGATTAGTAGCACCCCAGCTCCATTGCCTTCTCTTGAATTTGCTCCATCAAAATGCAAAGTCCAAATTCCTGATTCCTGATCTTCTTTAGGCTGCTCAACTTGAATTTGACCAAAAAGGGGCTCATGAGCATAATTTTGATTTTCTTCTAACATAAAACATGAGAAGTCTCCCTCTTTGTTATAAACTGGAGAGTTCTCTGAGCAGTCAGCCTTAGTTACCATTTTAACAAATCTAGTCTCCCTGTATAACCTCCTCTCCTGTCCTCCAAAGACTGGGACAGTAGCATATGTTAGATCCAATTTTATTGACCCACCAATTTATGTACCCCAGGATCTTGATAGCGGCATGCCAAAGCAGGCTGGGATATCGGCAACCAAAATGTCCATGACCACACTTTTTGCTGGAATTTGGGCCAAATTGACCACTAAATCCTTAATCATTCCCAAGCATTTAACCCTTTTAGAATCAAATGAATATAGGTCTTTGTATGGTCTTGTAATTTGCAGCCCTAGTTGCTCCATGACAGACAAAGGCATAAGATTATGGGAAGCCCCAAAATCTAACATACAATTGTGTAACAGCAGGTCATGAATAACTAGGGACACGTAAAAGGGAGGAGTAGAGGGGTCTATCTCCTCAACATGTGGGCCAAAGACTACCATGGGTCTTTCTTCTTGAAGGTTTAAACTATCAGGCACGATTGGTATTTCAGGGGGAAGAATAAAGGAAGTAACTTGGGACTGATATACAGGTTGTTTTAATAGTTCAGTCAAGGGGACAGTAATCTTAATTTTCTCAAGTTCTTTTTGTAAATTAAAAGCAGAAGGGGGATTTTCTGTTACAACTTCTTTAAATTCTTTATTTTCAGCTGAAGACTTAATTTCTTTCGACCCTGACTCAACATTGAGAGGACTGACTATTTTTGAAGAAGAAGGAATCTGATTATTAGACTGTGGGGGAACATTTAGAGGGTTCTTACCTTTTTCTATGCTTTTCTTTGTTTTTGATTCCTTCTGAGAAGGTGCTTCTTTCTGAGGTGGCTCCTCCTCTTGATCTTGAGTTCTGGTCCTCTTCCTTGAAGATCGGAGATCATACTTTACATTGAATTGCGTTTGCATGAAATCAGCAAATTGCTTACAATAATGGTTAATCTCTGCTTCTTCTTCTTCATCTTGTGATGGGCATTCCATATCATCATTATTTGAAAGAGCCAGGTTTGATTCTTCTAATCCATAAGCCGCATCTTCAGTGGAGTCTTCTGCTGGACCTTCCAGGTATAAGGGATGAGGTACCTGGTCTTGTTGTTCTTTTGCTTCTCTAGGAAATATCTGCAGCGGTGGCCTTCTATACTGAGGATTGTATCCTCTGTTTGGAGCATTGTAATTGTTCTTGGGAGCTGCATTTTTAGCTTCCAGTTCAAGCTTGACCATCTTCTTTATCATTTTACTTATTTCATCCATTTTATCTAAATCTTTTTCCTGATTCGAGGTGGAAACCTCTTCTTTGCCTCTCCTCCTAGTATCTTGTTCAATTTTTCCCTTCAGTTTCCTAGTGGAGGCAAAGTTTTCTTCAAATTACAGAGCGTCTGACTGTGCATCATCTAAGGTGGCAGGTTTTCTTTCTCTCAAGGAGAATCCAAAGTCAAAATCAAAGGCTGCTATAAAAATTATCTTGGCAGCAGCTTCATGGGGCTTCATTTCAGGAGGCAAGCTCAAATATAACTTGTTGAATCTTTTAATAAATTCTGATACCCCTTCATTCTGTTTCTTCTTCATTGTATTAAACTTAGTAAGACATTGACCATGATCTTTCTTTTCTCCCCACTTCCTGAGAAAAGTATTCTGCATTTGGTCCTAGGTGGTCACAGAATTATTTCCCAATGTCTTAAACCATTTTCTGGCTTCACCCTCCAAAGACTGCACAAATAATCTCAAGACCACGTCCAAATGTTCAACATTTAAGTTCTCTGCAAAAGAGCAGAAAGCCTCAAGATGTTTCTGAGCACCGACTTCATTTTCACCATTAAATCTTGGCAGAATCTTTAGATAATCCTGTGGCATATCATTTAGAACTTGGGGTAAGGCCAGTGGTGCGTATTTGTTCAAAAGAAAAGCGGGAACATTAGCCATTGGGGGAGGTGGGGGTTGAGCAACAGTTTGAAAAAAAAATGAAGGGAGGGGAGTAGGAGGAAGTGGAGTATGAATAGCAATGGGAATATAATGCACAGAAGCCTAAGGGGAAGATGGAAATAGTTCACGGTTAACAGCAGCTACTTCTGTGACCTCTTTAATTTCTTCGGCCTCGAAAGTAGGATGAGAATCCTCTTCAATCCAGGCACTTCCTCTACGTGGATTTTCTGAGTAAAACTCGGGATTTTCTGTTCTAACTTCTTGAGAAGAAGAGGGCGGATAATCTTCAACGGAATATTCAGGGTTTTCAGCACGAGCTGACTTCCTCTCCTTCCAAACTCTTTTATGAATGATCTTCTCTGGGTCAGACACGTAAGGTGTTTTCGGCTGAGATGTATCTGACCTTAAATGTGGCTTATGAGGAGCTAGGACTACCAATAAATCTACCAAATGAAACCAGTGGAGTCGCCAAGGTGAGAGATATGCAACTCTTCAACTCTCTGTGCTCACCTGATTAGAGAGTGAAAACAATTTGTCGAGACCCAGGGAAACTGATATTCTTGAATTCGTCCCCGGCGACGGCGCCAGAAAGATGTTGTGGACAATTTTGTCACCCCCTAGAGACAGTCTAGAGTTGCCATAGACCAGTGCCTAGGACATCTTAATATAGCAAGGAGCTCTTCGTATAGTTTGGATTGTCAGTCCAAGAGCTCGCTTACTATCTCTTGTTTGAACAAAGAAATTAGTTTTAAATGGGACCAATCTCTCTGAGAAGCTGATACAAAGATAAGAATAGTGTAGGAACATCATGTAAAACTCCAATACAAAGGCATCAGACAGTTAAGAGACAGCTTACTGTAAAGAGGGCCAGTTCAAATAATATATCATAGAAATCAAATATCAGAAGATGAGTGCAGTGAGGAAACATAAAGAAGATATTAGTTATCATGAGGCTGATACCCAGATACACAACAAAACCACATAAGGGCATACTAATTTATGAATCCTTATATGACAATGGCGTTTTAAAAGCACCCTCCTCATGCAACTAATATAGCAGAAAATATGGATGAGATGAACGTGGAATAGTATATCATGACTAGGCCTATTTAAAGCGCTTGACTAATTCCAGAAAGGGCACCAATAAGGATGAATCCTTACTGCAAACTAGTGAGCCACTCGCATTCTAGAACATGATACAAGAAGATAAATAGCATGAAATAAGATATTGTATTAACACATAAGAGAAATTACATACTGTGAGATACCAAAGACCAGAATCCTCATTACAGTTATAACTCCTCCTCATTGAGACCCTACGGGCTCTGAACCTTCATACAGAAATATTACAAAATGTATACAAAAGCCTTTTCACTGCACAGTTTGCTGATAGAAATCTGGAACCCTTACAATGTCTTTCTTTTCAGCTTTTATAGAAGGGATAGAGAATTCTAGAGAAGGAGGTAGATGGAAAACATTTAATGACTTATTTTGAATCAGATGGCAGAAAACATTCGCACCATCATTATGAATGACTGAACATAAATGACTATACTTTACGACTTATTTCCGGAAATGAATGCTGGGAATGAAAATCTGCTTACAAACAAGACATAAATAATAAAATATGTAGCTATTCGGCTCTTTGCTAGAGGAGGAAGATCTGTGGCAATTAAACCTTGAGGCGCCTGCTTTTGTACGTGATACTTTCGATCTACAGGTTTTGAATTTAAATTTGAAACCTTTTTCATGCTGGACACTGAATTCATTGCTTCTTCATTAATAATCTGCTGCCGCATTAATGTTTTCATCCACCCAAATGTGCCTTTTTATTTTCTCTGGAGAGTTCTATAGACCGAAGTATCTTTCTTTAATGGTGGTCACATCATAGTGACTCCCAGATCCTTTCTGCCCACTTCGTTTCCACAACAAGTTCCTGCAAAAACAAAAGCTTGTTGAATAAAAATGATCACAGAGGGAGTGGACATAGTGAGGTTAATGGAAGTGGTGACACAGATTTGAGAGGATGATGAGATGACGCGGGGTGGCAAAAAACACAGAGGAACAACAGAGAAATAGGAAGTGAAAATGAGGTAATAGAAAGGGAGGATGATAAGTGCAAGGGGCAAAGACATCCAACAGAAACATTAAAACGCAACACATAAACAGAATATGTGAATAGTGGAAGGAACAATGGATGACACGTGGGCAGATGACGAAGAATGGCGAAACGATGCTAATGGCACCAAAACTCAGAAATTAACTTTCATGGGAGTTACGAAGAAAAACGTGACAAAACAATGGAGCAAAGGCTTTGGAAGTGGGACCCAGAGCGCACATCGCAAATTCGCAAGTGGAGAAAATGCGATAGAGTGAGCGATGGAATAACCAGAATCTACGCTCTGCACTATGCGAGGGGCGTGACCGGTCGAGCGCGGATCGCAAAAACGAAAAATGCGATGCCGGAAAATGACATAAACGGGAAACTGCACTTTTGCGATGGGGAGGAAAATGCGACAGCGCGATCATGCGATTTGCGATAAACGCTCTAAGGGGCAGTGCTTGGCTATATGGATGAAAGAAGGCGCGGAGCTAGGGGAGAAAGGAGCTAGGCCTTATATAACTTTTAAAAGCAGATTTTAGCCTTTTTTAAATGTATTTCCGGCTCGGGAAATGGCAACGATATGGAAGAAAAAGGGGACCCTAGCTGGAATTTGAATGTAGGGGCTGATTTTATACAACAATACACATGTGTATCTCCCCTTGACATCATACACCACTAATCATGTGCATCTGATAATCATCGCCTATTTTCCATGAGGTTATATACCTCTCATTTACTTTTGCAATCTCTATTAGAAGAGCACACTAAGTAAAATAGACTTCAGTGGGGACCATATTCTTTTACCCTAAATTTGAAGAAGAGGAACTATCTCTCTACTTTTTCCTGAATTCTTCTTTATTAGCACATATAATTTGTATGAATTTTTTAATCCTCTAGCTATAAACTTTCTAGTTTCTTCTTCTATAACTTTGCATTTGGTCGATGTAAACACAATTATATGTCCTTTATTAGTTATTTTGCCTACACTTCTAATTCTCTGCTTTATCCCTTGAACTAATAATGCATCAATTGCTTCTATATGCTTATCAAGTTTGGCTCTACCTTTTCCTATAACTTTTTCTCGAGCACTATTTCCAAGAATAAATTTACCATCTTTTTTTTCTTGAGATACAAAAACTTGTTCTTATATCCAGAATTGTGATGAGAACATAAACTATCGATGTACCATTCATATTCTTCATTAAATGAACATCAAGAATGGCCACATTTAACTTTTTCTTCTTCTTTTTGCTTAATATGAGAAGTGTTGGTGGATCCATCCTTCTTAGGTCTTTTGGTAACGATTTTTTTTTTTTTTTCTGGTTGCTTTCCTTGGAGGAAATAAAATTATTGTCTGTTTGAATCCATTCAATTCTTCCTACATCCTTTTTCTACATACCCAAACGTGTTACAAGTATAACATCCTACATTACCATAAAAGGGAGAAATGGAATCATAATATTTATGTTTTGTATTCCTCCTATTGCAATCAATAACTTTGTGACCAAACATGTTGCAAGAAAAACAATATCCCTTAAAGAAATCTGAGTACCTAGGAGTTTATGTTATCCCTTTGAATGTGCTTCTGCAATTGGCTGCAATGTGTCCAAATTTATGAAAGATAAAACATTCAAAAACATTATCCAAATGAGAGAATCAATTGATACTTATATAGTTAGGATCAAATGATTTCCTTTGAAATATTTCTTTCTTTGGTTTTTGGTTAGTTGACTTCTTAATTCCTTACCAAGTATTTCAGAGTTTTATTTGTTAATGGTCCACGAGGATATTAGTGGCCACCCACCTATTCCACTAGTTAGTTTCACCAGTTTTATTATTTACTATTTTTAGCAGTTTTTTTGGGTCATGAACTTCCATAGCCGTTTTAAGTCCCTAAATGACATATTCCTAAAATATATCCTTCCAATGAGGTATCATATGCAGCAAACGAAGATAATATGACCAAGTTACGATGCTAGGAAGTTGGCTGCCCAACTAAACCCAATGGGGGCCATTAAATCTTGTGATTACATCTCCTCATTTTAGGGTTTTGGTTGTTTACAGTTTTCTCTTACTTTTGAATAATAAAAAATCCTTTGAGCCTCATTATAGCACAGTTCAGAGGCATGTATCCACCACATCTCTTCTCAGAGATAAGCTACCATCACCCTAACTATTTTATGTCCATTCATCTGTAACCATATTTCAGTCATTTGATATTAATGAAATGAAGTTGTATTTATGCTACATTTCTCTTTTTATGTTTATTTGCATATTTTATTTCATTCCTGGATTAATCAAGATTCATGTTACGGCTCCATGAGGGTTTGAAACATATTTCAGTTTCAATGTTTCGCAGTAATATTCAGTAAAATTCATGCAAGTTCCACAGTCTCCACAAATCATATTAGAGCGTGCAAAATATCTCATTTGAAATTATTTTTATTATCTCAAATGGATTTTTTAAGTAATTTTATTTCGTTTCCTGGATTGAGAGATGTGAGCAATTGAAGTTACACCTGTCTCAAACACTTAGCCACCGTGTGTCCTCTGAGATTTTGGAATCATTGTCTCACCCCACAAGTCTTAAAATTTCAAGTGTCTTATATAACTGGAAATATATATTCAATACCTCAAATGGGTCTTTGACGGAATTTGATTTCATCATGGATAATAATTTATCAGCAAAGTTGCAGCAAGAGGTCCATTTCAACCAAGATCTGGATCAGTGGTATCATATTGGTTTGTTTTTTCTCGATATTTCTTTCCATGCACCCAACGAGGTGCATGCAAAGAGTTAGGGTATAAGGGTTTAGGGCTCAATATGGTTGAACCTTTGCAAGATGAGCCTCACAAACCCCGATGAACTCCCATGGCAGAAGAAAAGAAAGATGAGAGAGCAGGAGATATTATCAAACTATTGCTTGAGGAGGTCCTCGAGAAACAAAGGAATGCGATGATCAATAAGTTTTCCTAGATCCTTCAATGACTGCCCACCAGTGGTGCATCTACATCCAGCAGCCACTATGGATGCACCACTCCTTTCTTGGTACAAGTCAACTTTGAAATTCTTGTATTTGAAGGCCAGATAGATTCAGACACCATAGATAGATAGTTTAATCTGCTGGAAGGGTGTTTTTCGATCCATGATTTCTCTGACTGATAAAATATTACTTTTGAACTTCTCAAAGCCTCCCCCCATGTCAAATACTGGTGGGAAACGTATTGTGAGAAAAAGGATGAGAGGGAACCCTCTCTATTCTCAGTCACACCCACTTGGAATTTGTTTTGAGATGGCATCAAGGAAAAATATTACCTCGTGGGAAGCTATGAGGACAAGTAAATCAAATGGACCACATTACGGCATCAAAGGGATTAAGATGTGCACGAGCTGATGAATTTGTTCCATACCCTATGCACAAACTTGGGCATTAAATATTCAGAGAGACATTTGGTGCTCAAGTACTGCAGTTGTTTACACAAATACATTCAGGAGAAAATGGAGTTCCTCAACATTACCTAGCTTGGCGTGGCATATATTTATGCCACCAAGATCGAACATAAATTTAAGAAGAAGATGCAAGACTTTATATCCGTGAATCTAAAGCTAGGGAAAGGCACCCCAGAATTATAGAACAAGGGGAAAATCCAAAGCGGGGTGACTCAGAACAACAACACAAAGCCAAAGAGGGACACATGGAAGTGGTGTGAATTTCGTAACAACTCCACTCATAACACAAGAGAGATTCGGACCAAACAATCACTAGTGGCCAAACTGAAGGCATCTAAATTAGATGGATGTTATGATTCTAAGTCAGAACCAGACAAAGGGAATGAAAAAGGCAAGAAGATCATTGATGGGGATCCCCGTGCCACTCTTGCCACCACGAAGCTCCAAAGGTAGGATCTCGAAGATCCATAGGAGGGGGAGCATCTCTTCCATTCGTAGATGTGGGTGAGGGGTTCTCCACTGCAATTCCTTGTCAATAGAAGAAGCCAAAAAAACCTCATTTCAGCAGAGGTCATGAAGTGGGTCGGCCTACGACCACAACACACCCTCATCCATATAGCATCAGGTGGCTTCACGAAGGAAGAGATCTTTGCGTTAGCAGCATTGTCGTTTTCCATACAGCATCAAGCCCTTGACAGATGAGGTGTTGTGTGATGTTGCTCCTCTTGACGTGTCTGATGTATTACTGATCCAAACATAGTTGTGGAAGCGACATGTTGTGTATGAGTCTAGGCCTCATTTTGTTATTATTACTTGGGAAATAAATTGTATAGGATACCGCAGGTAGCCCCCCTTCCCTCCATCTCTTTGATTACTGCAAAGTAACGCAATAAGATTATTTCCTAAACCAGGAAATTATTTTTCATTACAGTTCACCCACAGGGAAATAAGAAGATTATGGTCATAACCTACAAACAAGGTTCCCCTGCATGACAACAACAAATGGAAAAATTTGTGGAGGAATACAAGGACATTTCCTCCTCACCCATAGAGGTTCCTCCACAATCTCAGGTCAAGCACTCCACATATCTGACCCCAGGCGCATTGCTACCTAATGTTGCCATACCTCATGTGACCACACAGACAGAATCCACACGTGTAGTCTCTCATGTCTGCCATCAAGTCCACTACATCTTGGAGAAGTCCAATGACAAGTACAAGCAGCGCCGGGATCCACATCAAGTGCCACACAAGTTCCAGGTGGACGACACATTTTGGTTACATTTGTGGGAGCACCTCTCTGGACCCTATCACAAGCTA